>JAGDQP010010786.1:40094-54755 GCA_022664845.1 Lepisma saccharinum
GTTAAGTGTTAAAATCCACACCCATGCTGGGACTCGAACCCGGGACCGTTGAGTCGATAGCCTACCGCCGCAGACCGCTCGACCACCCGGGCTTTTATTGAACATGTCCGGGTTACAAGAACTTAAAAATCTAATATAAACGTACACAATAATAAACATATACATATATAAAATATACAACTAATTCTACAGAGTAAATTAAAAAGATAATACAGTCCCCGTACAAAAGACCCGTAGGAAAGTCATGTCTGACGGCTGTTCTCTTCAGATTCTCTTAGTACATGTCTAAACAAGTGTAAATCACAAGGGTAGACTTTTTGAGTCGTGGGCAGTTTTTTCTGTGGGGACGTAACCCTTTGGGAGCGGTGGCCTCTTCAAGTCGTTGCCGAATTTTCTTAAAAATGATTGTAGCTTCGGTTGTAATTGTAGAAGAACATTAAATAAGGGCTATTTTCTTTTCAAACAATCCACGAAATAGAACGAGGTATAAATCGCTAGTGTAACGATTCAAACATAGGAGGGAAAGGGGGCAAAGTCAAATTTTTCTTTATTTTTTGAAAATTGTTGTTGTCCTTCTAGTGGGTTTCCTTATGACATCCCGTGTGCAATTAGATGATAGAATATTGTGGATGGTGTCATGTTCTTCATTATTAAAGTGATGGTGGACATTGGAGACCCGCGACGGGGGTGGGGAGGGGGAAGGAATATCAGAATTCTAAATTGTTACTAGTTTCAGCCCAGGGAATCTACTGAAAAAATACCCCTGACTTAAAAGATGCAATAAAAGTTATATCTTGGCTACTTTATACAGAAATTGTGTAGACTACACGTTTCGAGTCCGACAACTGACCGCCATTTTGAAAAGATGGCGACAAAAATAGGTTTTAGCATTTAAGTTATAAACGGTGGCTCGTACAGAAATTTTACAGGAATACAAAATGAAATAACGTGTTTTTTTCTTTCTTTCTGAGTCACTATTACATTTTCCCCCTAGAACGAACAGTTACCAAGTTTTCGACGGTTTTAAAGTCGTAAATTTCAACTATTTAACAGGGATTTCTTTTTCTTTCTTTCTGTTTTTTTTTTTTTAAAGAAAAGAGGCAGGGTGAGGCAAAAGTCTGGGAACACCCTAATAAGTAGAAAATGACTATAAAGAGAGAAAGCAAATTTTGGATATCAGCGATGGAAGGACGGCCTTCATGTTGGCCATCTGGCAAGCCGCCATCTTGGACTTATGTCTAGAATTTTAAAATGGAAATGGTATCATGGAATATATCCGTTTTAGGCTAGCTCATTCCCAGAAATTTAAATATCTAGTCGTTTTTCACCTAGTTTATTTGTTTAGGTGATACGCTACTATGAAGTCCCGGACTTGACGAAGGGCAACGGTTTGCCGTTCTGTCGTTGTGGGTGATTCGGTATGGCACTAACTAACCCTTTACGAAAGGATCGAGATTGTGCTGCTGTGCACAAATTTATAATATGAATTTTTCAGTTGAGTTTAAAATCGATTTGTAATCCAAGGAACTTTATATCTTTTACGCATTTAGCAGAGTTATTGTTAATGATTAAATTGGGGGTAGGGGTGGAATGGCGATTCAGTGTTGGATGGAAAAAATAAATGCATTTAGTTTTTTCCGTATTTAAAACCAAATTATTATAATAAAAACAATTTTTAAGTTCAGTGGATGTAGTGTTGATGTTCGCTTGTAATTCTGTACCTTTGTTAGCTTTAATTACTATGTTTGTATCGTCTGCATATAGAATTAGTTTTCATTGTTCAATAATCATTGGTACATTATTAATGAAAATAAGAAACAATAGGGTGCCCAACACAGATCCCTGGGAAACACCTATATTCACTAAAGATGATTTAGAGGAAACTTTGTATGTGTACATACTGTATTTATTCTCATAGTTTATTTCCATATATTGACGTCTATCCTTCAAATAGGATGCGAACAATTTTTTTGCAGTGCCTCTAAGAGTACATTTTGGATAATAATAATAATGAATTATCTACACCTGCGTTCCGCAAACTATTTTCACGTGCGGACCAGTATTATTAGTTTGTAGGTTCAACTGGCCACCCTGTGCCAGTCCAAGGGCAGGCCTCGAGGACCACCTGTAGTCCGCGGACCACAGTCTCCGGAACTCTGATCTACACAATCGAATGCTTTACTTAAATCACAAAAAATGAGAAAGGATATGTTTTATTATCTACTGATGTTAATATTTCCTCTAAAAAGTCAAGTATTGCAGTAGATGTAGATAAATTCTTAAGGAAATCGTGCTGAGAATCGTTACTATCTTGTGGTGTCTTAAGTGAGCTAGCAATCTATTTTTCATTAAGGACTCACGTATCTTAGAAAATTTGGATAATAATGATACTGGTCTACAATTTTCAGTCTCTTTTATCGTCTTTTTTTATGGAGTGGATTTATTAAAGACCATTTTAAGCAATCAGGAAATACCCCATACATGAAGGAAACATTTATAATGTAAGACAGTGGTATGGAAATAGCCTGAATATACAGTTTAATAATAAATTGAGGGATCTCATCAGTTCCTGCGGAACTGTGATTTTTAAATTTGCTTACTACTGAAATTATTTCAGTGTCGTTAGTGGGTGTAAAGAAGAAAGAACTTGTTACTTGATGTATAGGCTTGGGCTTGCTTGGGCTGATTGCGGCGGAGAGTGTTTTATGAACTATATTACTATAAAAGGAGTTGAAAATTTCTCCTACCGCATGAGGGTCCTTGCAGATTTCACTATCTGAGGTGGTAAGCTTTAGGTTTTGAGGAGTATCAGTCTCGTGTTTTATTATGTTCCATGCCATTTTTGCTACACTGTCTGACTTATCTAAAAGATTTTTATAGTAGGACCTTTTGGCTTGTTTAATTACCTTTTTATGTCTTTTTGTAATTATTACAGTATTCCAACAATTCTGATTTATTTGAGTTTCTTTTACAATATAAGCGAAATGTTTCGCACGATATTTTTATTACTTTTGTAATCCATTTCTTTTTGTTAGCATGATTTATTACGAATATTACGTAGGGAAAACAATGTTCAAATAATAATCTGAACTTTTTATAAAATGCTGTAAATATTTTGTTAACTGACGAAGAATCACACATTATGTTCGACCAGTCCTCTAATTCTAGACACTGAATGAAATTTTGAATATTGCTTTCTTTAAAATTAAGTTTTCTTCTTTTAGAAGATCGATTTTGTGCAGTGCTAAAATTATGAATTATGACTGTCGTAAATGGTTGTTAATTCAGAGATTTAGAATTCCTGAGGTGTAGTCATTATTGTTGATATTGGTCAATATGTTATCGATGGGCGAGTGTGATGTTTTGGTGTTATGCGTGGGTTCTGTAATTGTGACTGATAAATTAAATGAATGTATTAAGTTCATAAAATTTTTCGCGTTGCGTACTACAATTAAGTATATTTATATTAAAGTCACCACAAATAACAACTGACGAGTACATATTAATTTTTGTTAACAATAGTTCAAAATTTAGTAAAAATATATCTAGATGCAACACTGGGGGCCAAGCCCCCTCCAGGAGAAACCCCACCATCACCGAATTTCACAGTCGGCACTATCAGGCTAATACATGTTGTTCACAAGGCATTCGCCACCCCCACACTCTATCATCGGATCGCCACATTATATATAGTGATTCATATTCCAGGGTTACGGTAATTATTATTAATAATATTAATGGAATTAGGTAGTGTTAGTAAGTAAAATAATATGAGAAGTAAATTGGTTAGGTGTGTTTTGTTAATTGAATTATGAAGTGATAGTGAATGAGGACTGTAAAGGAATGTTAATTAAATTTGAAAATTGGTTTTTGATCCAGAAAGTCTGTGGTGTAGTACCTTGTGTATCAGGACGTATCTAAGATTGAAGAAGTATTGCTTTGTTCCGAAGCAGGAAGAGCTAAAATGGGTATGAGGGTCTTTACGGTTTTCCACGGTTCTATGGTCCACTTTTGACCCTCCTTACACTATGCGAGGCGGAGTTTGGCATTTGCCTGTGTGGTGTGTGGCTTATGGACAGCTGCTTGGCCATGGAAACCAAATTTCCGTATTTCACACCGAATAGTCATGGTGCAGGGAATAGATCTTGATGTGTACCGGTGGCGATAGATGATTGACGATTACGATGTACGACCATCTTTAACACTCGGCGGTCCCTGGACGTCAATATGGGAGGTTGACGTGCTCGCTGTTTTGTTGCACACGTCCCTTCAAATTTTCACTTCACTATAACACCGGAAAGAGTAGATCTAGGAATGTTCAAGAAGGTGAAAATCTCGCGGACAGACTTCTTACACAAGTAGCACCTAATAACCTGACCCAATGTTGGAAGTTTGTGAGTTCCTCAGGCCGTCCCATCCTGCTGTCTCACGCTGCCTACTGACTACTAATAAGAAAACATACTAATGGGACAGGGAAAAGTTCCAAATTATCTTCTTCCATCATGGTTAGAATGTCAAAATATGTGCACATGCAAATTTTGGAAACTCGAGGGCAATTACTTTGGGAGATATCGATGATATAATAATCAGATTCTTGTTTCTGTAGAGTGAACAAAAAGTATGGAAATGCCCTTATATTTGTAAAACGCTGAAAGAAATGGAAACAAATACATAGTAATGGATACTGGGTGGATGGTGCTACATGTTGGAGGTATGTTCTTCACAGCCGCCATCTTGAAGTTCGCCATATTGAATCTCGATTGGTTTTCTTAAATGGAAAGGGTGTCATTCTGGACTAGTATTTTACGAGAAACACGTTTCTGAAGTCAGTTTTGCCGTAAATGTATTACTGTGAGATATAATGGTGTGTAACATTAGTATAGGCTACTGATGCAATAGCATGAAAACACCCATTTTGTTTTAAAATAATGAAGGATATATAAAATAAATGCACACAAAATGCATATCGATATGTCAATATAATCAGGAACGATTTGTATGCATTTAGGTTTCAATTCCTTCATTATTTCAAACCAAAATGGGTATTTTCAGGCAATTGGATCATTAGCCCACACTAATGCCACACAATCATCTCACAAGAATACATTTACGGCAAAACTGACTTCAGAAACGTGTTTCCCGTAAAATTCTAGCCCACACTGGCATATTACATGCCCCCTTCTTATTTAAAAAAATAAATCGAGATTCAATATGGCGGACTTCAAGATCGCGGCCGTGAAGAATATATCTCCAACATGAATCGCCTTCCACCCAGTATTCATTACTTTTCGTTATCTCTCCAGAAACAAGAATTTGACTATCATCGATATCTCCCAAAGTAATTGCGCTCGAGTTGCCAAAATTTGCATGTGCATATATTTTGACATTCTAATTATCATGGAAGAAGAAAATTTGGAACTTTTTCTTGCCCCATCATGTTTGCTTGTAAGACGCAGTATATGCAATCACAGCAGGAATTATTATTCATTTCTTAGAAGAACATCCCAAGATCCCACTCCTTGAACTCTTTTGGATGTTCCTTTGAAGGTTAAATATGAAAATGGACGTTTCACCACTGAGTTAGAAACTTTCCGACATTTCGGAGACCAATCAGACTCCAGGGAATCTGAATCTGGAACCGAGTCTGCTTTGTCAATAAGTTTTACCACGTTTTAGGGATTTCGCCACTCACTCTAATAAATCTTTCAGATTTTTCCTACGTCAACTTGATATGAATGAAAATTTGCACGGAAACCCTTTTTTTTTTTTTAAAAAAAAAAAAAGGACTGTTTACAACCACCTTTCCCAAATTTCCATTTACACCTCCCTACACCCACCCAGTTGCTGGCAATATCCCTGGCCTATTCGTAACTCAAAGGGACAAAGTTTATAACACGTGTGTGAGTATGTGTCTACCGGTCTGTCCAGGCTTTGTATATTAAACTAATTAATGATAACAAAAACGGGGTGAGAAATGGGTACAAAGAAGTAGAACCCGTCGTAAATGAACCCTAAAAACAAACTGTATTTACTATTTGCAAACAAGGCCCATTAAAAATAGTGAAACTACCTTAAAAGAAAGAAAACAGATGTTCTAATGCATGTTTGTGTAGAAGTGAGATAGCATGCCTGTCATTCTAAGTAGATGGATCTGTAGATGTTCCAGACGTTGACGTACCCAAACGACGTTCCGGTCTGCTTCGGTCCATTTCGAGCCCTGGATATGAGATAAAATGAATTTAATGGAATAAATAGATATGAAAATTCATTTAATAATAAAAGTTACCTATATTAAGGACGACATGACACTTTCGCGTTCACGAGTTTTCGAGTGACGTGCGAAACTTTGTGAGGTACAGGAAAATGCTGAAATGTTCATTCACTGCGCCAACAGAGATAAACGTACACACCATTTAACCTATGCTGGGGGAAAACCAAACAATAGTTACACAAGATATTGCAGATACAATTATCTTTCCATGCGTTCGATCGATGACATTGTAAAACGCTGATTGGAGTACAGGAAGGTTGCAGTGAAGTGGATTCTTCCCTTGGTGTGAAGTAATGCAAATAAGTGAAATCCAGTCAAGATATGGCCTCATTTGAATGTATTTATGGCCTATAGGCATGGTTTGCCAAGATGTGCCCAGCCCAATAATACCCAATGTTTTTTTTTCGGGTTGGGCCCACTTGAAAAAAAAAACAGTTTTTAATTTTTATTTTTAAATGATTACTTAAATTAGCGCCTTTTAGATTCTAAACATGCAGTCACGACTGTCATTTTAACTCTGGAATAACAATGCAACCTAAAATCTACAACACTTTACCTTTGTCCTACTGAAATACAAGGACGTATTCGAGTTTAGTTAGGTCTTTTGTTATGGTTCGCTTACTTCATTCCAGCATTCTCCGGGTGAAACTGAGGGGAAAACTTCAGTCGGAGCAGTTAGCCGCGGGGTTCGAACCCAGGTGCCTACCCATAGTAAATCCGAAATCCGCGACGTTACCGCCTGGCCCACATGGACTAGGTACTCTGTTTGTTGTGATCTGGTAGTTGGGGTTCCGGGCGGACACTGGGAAGGTTGAGCAGCAATTCAGACCCTACTCGAGTCGCGGTGGCTCAGTGGTACAGCGTTTACCTCTGTTGCGTGGGGTACTTGTGTCGATGTCAGCTTGTGCCATGTGGACTTTGTGGTGAACAAACACCGTGTGCGTGGGTTTTCCCGTTTCCTCCCACTTTCCTCATTCCACCAATTCTCCCATCATCCAGTCGGTCTGAGCCAAAGTTGCCTTCAAAGAAATTAAAAAAAAAAAAAAATGAGACCTTGATTAAGTATATCAGTGAGACCATCCGAAATGGTTTTTTTCCTCAGTTTCCTCCGTCTCACTTGTGAAAAGCGTAATGTCGGGGAACCTATAATTATCTTGGGCTCGGAATCACACAGTGGCGTGAATCTAGTGCACATACTTTGAAGTGAGGTCGGACTCATATAGATCAGGTTCGCTCCAAGCCTCCCGATTCCACAGTAGTAACACACCGCTACCGACTGGGCTAGTGAGGTCTGAATTTGAATTTTATTTTAAGGCCTTTAGGCAACTATGGCTCAGGTCGTATGGATGATGATGAGATGAATTGGTGGAATGAAGAAAGTGGGAGGAAACGGGAGTACCCCGAGAAAACCCACGCACACGGTGTTTGTACACCACAAAGCCCACATGGCATGAGCAGGGATGATCCGACGACCCCTAGCACCAGAGCTGAGCGCTCTACCAACTGAGCCACCGTGGCCCAGCTTTACATATACATGAATTTACATTTTATTTCTAAAACCCGAAAAAACAAATTAAACCCCAAAACGACCAATAAAACCCGTCTGGGCCCAGGTGGGCTGTTTTTTTTCTTAAATACCCGGGGTTTTCAAACCTGGCTATAGGCATCTATCTATGCGGGAAGAAATCAGGCGCATCCTAAGTTCAAGGTGCTATCCGGCATTGTAACCTGATCTTCTGGGGTAGAGTTACCAAAACAGCTCACCCACTCTACTTTCCTGATCTTGCCCCATATGATTTAAACATATTTCCTGAAATAAAATAGAAGCTTCGAGTAAACGTCGATTTATTTACTATAATAACCTTGAACAAGCTTTAAAAAAAAGTGTTTGAACCAGTATTCTAGATGTGGATAGATATATAGAACAAGGCCATTCGAGTACACGAATATTAGATTGATGGATTTTAAGTGTTATTATTCTTGTATGCTCATTGTGATTTGTGTGATTAAACCAGTCTCGTAGCTTCTTGAACAACCATCGTTAAAGAGGAGATACAATATATACATTAATAGTACATATATATTTTTTGTTAGGCGTCCTTTGAATAAAGATGTCAAATCGAAATATCAAACTTCATAATTTTACTACCTGTGACCATATTTCCTTTTTAACTCTATACCAGTTTCAATTTATTTACTAATAACAATAATAAATCATTTCTGCCTGTCCAATATTTCTACAACCCAGAAAGAAAATGTAGAGTACATTCTGTTTTAGTTGTTGTTTTTCAACAAGGGATTAATATTACTTGTATTATGATTACATAAAAATATAATTATTAATTATATACTCAAAAATAGTTGGGGTAAATATAGAGAAAATAGAAATACTTTGTTAAAAATCGGGAATATCTTTGGGACATTTCGTCTAAGTTTCTGGAAACAATGGAATACGGAAAGGAATAAAATCTCGAAGTTCCACAGTCACAGTTTGCTTGGTACACTCACGAAATAGTGTATTCCGGTACCGTCTCATTTAACTTCACTTTTTACGTATGTAGGTCGTACAGGCACGTTATAATCTAAGCACATCACATGTTTGGGAGATGACATTTGACGGACTTCAGCATAGCTACCTGTCGATCCATAAATGCAAGGTACATAAAAAAATTCAAATTGTATGTTTCCAGAATATATACAAACAACTGAGTCCAATTGCCAAATTGCCCATGAATCAAAAGTACGCAGGTAAATATGTAACAGGAACCTACAATATAGCAACACCACCAGGAATGGTTGGGATTTCCCCCTCTCTGCAAATATATTTCATAGCTCTGGTTTCCGAAGTATGCCTCAAGCCTGGGATATGGCCGGGTGTAAAACACGGCATTTTACGTTCTGAGGAGCACCCCCCCCCCCCCCCCGGAAAATGTACAAATCAGACACTGAGCTACACCGAGATTCTTACAATGTTCAAAGATCTTAAATAGTACGAATTACGTGCCGCCGAAGGTCCATTAATTCAAAGATGTCTCTGCACTATTTCCCTGTATGTATGGAAATTGGAAAAGTATGTTAGGTGTATATAACAGCTTTACAGGTAGGCAAGCGGATGAAAGCGATGACAATTTATGACTTATGATTCAACCTTTCTAATTCATATGGCTTAACAATAGTTTACCTCCCTGTTGTTTTATTCATAAGGCTAGGAAACATTCCTGATTTACAAAGCCTGGGTCAAGGCTAACCACATCGTATCATCACTCAACTCAGCTCCAACTCCGCACTCACTGCAATAAAACTAGGGGAAAAGAACACAAAAAGAACCACTGTAGCCTCCAAAGACCACCTGACAATATGACAAGTCACATTCCAGGATTTTTTATCATACCGACAACGCGGAAGTGGAAGATGTGTGTGTGTGTACATCACTGATGAAAACGAAGACCAATTACTCGAGGCGGACAGTATGATTCAGACGTAAAATGGCATATCTCAATCCAGTTGTTTTGAGACAGTTCTTTCCGCCGAGACTCACTCACAAACGGGTATTTCAAACATATGGATGCCGATTGGGGCAAAATTACATATTCAACTCACCGTGCAGCCGTAGTTCAGTTGTTATAGAGTATTGGCTTCGCACTCAAGAGGACCTGGGTTCGATGTCGTCAGCGGCCGATCATCCTAACTTAAGTTTTCTTTTCTCATCAGACAAATGCCGGTATAATATCTTCAACTTAGGTTCTAGCCAACTCCTTCCGCATCTTTTACCCTACCCTGTCCCGATCTGAGCTATAAATACCTACAAGTCATAAATAAATTGAATTCCAAACCCATTAAAAATTTCACATCAAGTTCACTGACGACAAAAGCACTACTTATGGTGGGTCGGGATATGATTTTTTTATTGATTCACAACACTGTACATCATTAATTCATACAGGACCACGTATTATACTACAGGATATTAAAATTGTTTGAAATCGTTAATGTGACCGTGCCCGAAGAAAGAGTGCTTATTCCTAAAATAATGTTTTTTTTTGAGGGGGAAGAGCACATCAAATTTGGCAAACATTCCTTTTACGTCATACCCTTGCTACTGATGGTGTAATTGAATGTTGTACCGAACATTGACATCGAACGTAGCTTTAGGCAATATGTTTGAGTAGAATTTGTGTAACTTTTGGCCCTAAAATGGCCGCCATGTTTTAAATCGGTTTTGACCATAACCAGGGGATGTAGCAGGCTGTAGTTGGTATGAGGTATTTGTATGGAAAATGGGTTGGGTTTTAGCCCCTGTCCCCTAACCGAAGGTCGTTTATAGATGACCGAGCGTAGGTTTGATATTTTAATGAAGGTGTAATCATTGGATTAATATAATCGTGGTTTTACCGCCCCGGTGTGGTTTGCCGCCCGTCCGCGCCAGCGAAACCTGTCGCCCAGCGATAATCGCGAGACCCGGTCTCAAGCGCCCGTGAAATATTAAATTTATTATAGGGTATGGATTTTTATTAAGGGAATTAGATTTATTTTGGGAGTGGGCTTCATCATTTTATTTGAAGGGCCCTCAGTGTACAGTTGAACGCCTTTGAATGATATTGGAGAAGTTGTATTTACATTTTGATGATTAATAAAGAATATAGCGTTTTAAAAAAATGATGTTTTAGTACAGTAATATTTTTTTTAAATCACCGGGTACATTAATTTTTTGGAAAAAAAATCTATAAATATTAGATTTGGTATTTTCTTTAAGTTGTTATTGTTTTGCTTATGGAATTTAAAATATTATAGAGCTAATGGAAAGAAATTACACTTGTGGAAGTATATCAAATTTTGGAAGACCCATCTTGACTAGTTCACTATTTGTGTTCTACTGATATTTTCCTTGAATCAGACAAAGCAGATGTTTACTAACGTGCCATTGGCTTGAGAATATTGTACGTAAATGGGAAAACAGGTATTTTGATGTCATGCCTTCAGAATCTGGAAAATTCCTTTTATTTCCGGAAAAAGTTGTTTTCGAAAATATGTGTCCGTAGAGACTTCACTAAAGCTACATTGTAACAACAATCCAAGGTATATACCCTTGTAAGATTCCGGTGACTGGCTAGATATTTTATTGCAAGTAGGTCATTGTGAGAAGACATGAAAAGCAGAAGTATATTGAGGAGTATGCTAAACATGAGGAGTATGCTAAACAACTCAATTCTGATTGCATTAGTGAAAACCCTGGTTTGCGTTATACTGCAAAACTTTTTCAATTTTGTTTGGGAAGTGGGGACAGAACTGATTTAACTCAAGATCAAGGTAGTTAATGATGCTAAGTCATTCTTGGATATTCTCCGAACACTTCACTTTGAAGTACAAAATGTTCTTCTGATCGGAGAAGATGCCTTGTTAGTAACATACAGGGATTTAGAAAATGTTAATTCCAATGCCTTTAATAATGTTATTCTTTCAGCCTTTATTTCATCATGGGCTAGATTGAAATTATATGGTTTTCTGTAAAACACTGGAATAGAAAATTCTATCTACTAAGATAGATTCTATCTTCCACAGACAAAAGAGAAACGAAGCTCCATTGCTTCCTACAGGGAATGTTTTAATATATTTAACTAATGAAGTCAAATAGGGGTGGGAGATAACTATTTGCATTGGGTTCAGCCTAAAAATTATTCGTATAAGGAAAGGGAAATTTAGACAGAATATTAAACCACTTTCAAAATTCGGTGAATCACTTAAAATTGCCGTGCACGTCAAATTGTAATTTTCGATTACTTTTTAAATTCAGTCGATCATAATTATGAAAAGAAAATTATTAATAATCCTAACGGTATCTATAGGAAGCCAGGATTAAAATTATATCTAGGCCAGAAACGAAAACATATGAGAATGTGGCACGTAAACGTAAATTTCATAATGAATACGAAACACTTCCTTTCGGCTATAAAAGAAAGACTTAAGCGACTGTTAGTTCATTTTTCTTCTATCGCTAGTTCATGATTCTTCTCTTCCTTCATCCTGCAACTATCGTGATTCCTGATTTCAGGCCCTAGCAGAGCTGGGAAAAGTTATTTTGTAAATAAGTTATTGATCCATCGTCAAACCAAGCATGTTCTAGTAGGTTCACAAGCTTAAAAATGTAAAAGAAACAACTTTGCGCACGCGCAGATCGTCACCCCAAGCATGTAAATGTGATACACATAAATACTTTCTAACGAACATCGAAAGATATAAGAACAAAAAACAAAAAAACAACAAAAAAAACGTGCAAGTCAGCGAATATATCCACTGTGTGTTGACAGTGAATGTGTCGCTATTCCCCATCAAATAAAATCATAATTCCCACCCAAAAAATAAAATGATATCCTTAATAAAATCCTATAGTAAATTTAACCTACCACATCGTATTCTACGGCTTTACAAATGGCGCGGGGCGGGCAGTACCACGGCGGTAAGTATAAAAAACATTCGATTTATTCAAATCAATAATTAATCAAATCCATTTCATATCAACTTCATTCCAGTTCTATACTTTCTATACCCATCTCACCCCAAGATCACCTCCCCATACTCTCTAACATTGTCCTTCATCGTCCTGCTACATCCACTGGTTTTGGTCAAAACCGGTTTAAAACACGGTGGCCATTTTTGAGCCAAAAGTTACACAAATACTATTCGCTTGCTACTAGTGGTGTAGTTGAATGTTGTACCGAACACAGACATCGGACTCGCTAAAAAGGAACTAGTAATGTTCTGAATAAGAGATTAATTCTGTTGATGGTACTTTGTATCCTTCAGTTCAGTACAATATTCTACATTGCATCACAAAAATTGGAATGGTTTCGATAAACCTAGACTGTTGCTAGCTAAAAATATAAAGAGGATAATCCACGAATAATGATAAACACTTCAGAGCATCGATTATGTTTTTTGTGCCCAAGCTTCCACAAACATATGTACATTGATAGTACATCTCTTTTGTCTGACGTTTGAGAACAGCTGTAGTTGATGTATATTAATTATTTTTGTTTTCTTCTGTACAGTTAAAAATGCAGAAACAAAATGACCTAATTCGTGAAATTCTGATGTATGAGTTTCAGTTTCGGTAAATGGCAGAGACCACCTGAAACGTCTGTCTTGCGGGGAAAAAAAAAAAATTCTGAGTTACATATTTCGACAAATTCAGATCTGGGAATCCGAAAATGGAAGACCTCGGGAGACCTACCAACATGAATTCTGAAAAATTCCGCCTAGATCCAACAATTAACTAACATTCGAAGATTTTCGGGAGACCTTGCTATATTTCTATCCAGTGTCGTTCGCCACCTCAATGCGCTTTGGAACAGCCGAAACTGTCGAGTGGAAACACACCAATTGATCGCTTCGCAAGCTTCGGGACGATCAGACCCTGTACGAATTAACGCAAGCAAAGACCGCGAATTCAAGAGTACAGAGTTGGTGACTCACCAAGCATATAATCCGGAACATGCACGCAGTGACTATCAGACCACGGGCCATGAATTTTTGGCCTAAAAACCCAAGCGCGTTCCAGAATTTTCAGTTTCACTCAACATTGGCTGAAAAACAATCGAACATAATGCCCTTTATTTCGATGAAAGAAAAGTAGTTTTTAAAAGCACTTATCATAATAATTGCTAGGCACTAGCAATACTTACGATTCACCCTCTACACTACACACGACTGCTGACTTTGATGCCGCCAACAGGTACAGTCAGCATGATGCGTACAATTAACAAAGGAGTCGTGGCTCAGTTGATAGAACTCCGAAGACAGAGGTCCTGCGATCAAATCCTTTACCCACTAATTCTGACAAGTTTTCCAGGAATTTCCCTTAGTCAAACAATGTTAATGCCGGGATGATTCCTAGAAACTAGGCCCTGGACTATTTCCTTCGCCGATTCCCATCAACTGACGTTACTTGCAACTAGGACTTGGTCCTGTAAGTTGATCGGACCAATAAATCATATTAAAGATCACGTTTTTCTATATCTTTTCTGTAAGTTGTGGTCGCCAAGATATAATCTATCAGCGTAAAGCCTCAGTTCACGCATGAAATATAAACTTTTGCATCACATCCAGTAATACAAGTTTTGTTCTTTACTTCATTGTAGTATAAATACCAAGGGTTGAACACGTCGAGGATTCATACACTAATTTCTCAACAAACTTATCAGCAAGTCTGAAGGTGAATAATACAACATAACAGGTGTATGCATAAGTAGTTTCCGGTTTACCTAAGAGATGGCGCCAGCGAAAAGTACGCAGTGTATTCATTTGACACATACGTCATTTTGTTCGTCTGACATTAAACTACAAACTCATACAAGTTGAGTCCGCCAAACACTAGCGTCTTTGTTTTATCATTC
>JAGDQP010010787.1:0-36920 GCA_022664845.1 Lepisma saccharinum
CAGAAGTTTTTTTTTAGGGTATTGCTAAACTGTTTACCTTCTAATTTCTTTATTGACTGAGGTAACTTATTGTAAAATATTGTATCCTAAATGTAGGGACTTCTGCTTGTTGCTTCCAGTAATCCAATATCCTACTTACTCTGTGTATATTTTCTTTACTTTTGGTATAATAATTGTGAATTTCTTCATTTCTTACCGTGAATTCATTGTCTTTTTTTACTAAATTTATTATCTGATATACAAACATTGCATATAATGTTAAAATATTATGTCGTTTAAATAAATCTTTACAATAATGTTTCCTGTTCCCTTTAACATTTGTTCTGGTAGCCATTTTCTGAAGAACAAAAACTCTTTTTACATTACTTCCATAGGCACTACCCCAGAGTAAGAGACCATATCACAAATAAGGATTAATCACTCCAAAATAAATTGATTTAAGTATTCCTGTAGGTAGGTAATCAGAAAGTCTCCTTAATAAGTAAATATTTGCAGTTAATTTTGTGCAACATGTTCAGTATGATTTTTTCCAGTAAATTTGTTGTCTACATACAGCCCAAGAAACTTGCAAGAATCGCTACTATCAATACAAGTGTTTATCTGTGACAGAGATTTTGTTTCCAGCTAGATCAAAATACACTAGTTCAGTTTTGTCCGTGTTGGTCTTTAGATTGCTTTGTTTAAAATGATTCATGAATATCTTCGTAAAACTCTTTATCTGTTTTTCCAAATCTCTTACGTTATGAGACCACAATAGGCTAGAAGTATCATCTGCATACATTGTGACAAGATATCTGTCAGAACAAGGAAAATCATTAACATAGAATATAAATAAGAATGGACCCAAGATTGAGCCTTGTGGAACACCTAAACCAACCTTTCTTCTATGTGACTTTGTTCTTCTTATTATATTATTTTCTTCACTTATTATCTCAGTACATTGTTCCCTATCCCTGAAATACGACTCTACAATATTGTATAAGTTTCCCATCACTCAATATTTATTTAATTTTGACAACAGAATTTCATGATGCACTCTGTCAAACGCCTTAGAGAGGTCAAGATACAATCCCGCAATCTTTCATCTTTCATCCATTTTATATAATGCTTTATGGTAAAATTTTGTCACTGCTGTTATCGTACCCCTACCAGCTCTAAATCCGTGCTGAAAGTCACTTGGAATATTGTTATTTTCGAGATGTTGTACTAAATATTGAAGAATAATTTTTTCGATTAATTTTCTAAAAGTGGATGTGAGCGATATTGGTCTGTAATTCTCTACTTTTTCTTTGGTACCTTTCTTGTGTATTGGTCTAATTACTGAAAGTTTAAGAATGCTAGGAAATACTCCATCTATAGTGATGGCATATAGCTGTAATGTTTTCTTTAAGTACAAGATTGTTCTCTCTCTCTCTCTCTCTCTCTCTGTCTCTCTCTCTCTCTCCTCCCTCTTGTTCTTTTCTCTCTTCGCCTCCTCTTTTTTCTTCCTTTATCTCTCTTTCTTTATTCTCTTTTTTATCTCTCGATTATATATTTCTCTGTCTTCTCTTTCCCCCTCTCTCTCTACCTCTTTCTTTTTCTTTCTCCTATTTCTTTCCCCCTTTCTCTTATTTCTTTATCCCTTTCTTTCAATTTTCTCTTTGTCTCCCTTTCTCTTTGTCTCCCTTTCTCTCTATCTCTTCTTTACTCCTTCGTTCTCTCTCTTTGATCTATTTTCGTTCCTCATATACCTTTCTCCTTTCCCCTCTTTTGTGTTCCTTTTCTCGCTCTCTCTCTCTCTCTTCTCTTTTCTTTTCCTCTCTTTTCACTCTTTCTGTCATATCCTTTATCTCAACAAATATATTCCTACTCTTTAAATTAAATGCTTTGGCTCCTGTGTTGTCAGGAGTTCAAGTCAATGTCCTGGCAGGTTTTCAATGAAATTTAAACAAGATTCTTTAACACAATGACTTTGTTTATATTGGTCATTTGAATTTTATTTAAGGCCTTTAGGCAACTTTGACTAAGGGCGATTGCATTGTTCACATTTTTCTTCACTATATGTTTAGATTTAGGCCATAGGTTGTCGAAAACGAATAAAAGCATATTTGGAATGATTTCTAACATTTCATCAGATAATGAATATTTTACCCGTTGTTAAAGAGAAATATATTTTTCCTCTTTTGTCAGGTGAAAAATATTTATTCAGTTCTATCTCTTTTCGTAATCTTAGGCTCAACAATATATATTGCAAGAGGAAATATAGTGATTTAAAATAAAATTGTAAAATTGCATATTTTGTAGTTAATCCTCCCAAAAAAATGTTGGGGATCAACTTTTAATGTCAATTGGTCCGTCCATCTGAAATGCACGCTAGCGCCAAAACCGAAGCACGTAAAGAGAAACTGTCTTCAGACTTGGATTCAAAGACATTGATTTATCAGGACTCTTTGGATCTGTTAAGTCTACAACATTCCCTTATGATAATATTGCACTATATGCGCTCAGACTTTAATGCGCGGTAGCATTTAAAACGCAAGCAAGTACGCATAAAATTGACTAAAATTTGGTATTCAATTACCTTCCATTACACGGTCATTTGCAATTTCGTGACGTTATAGCCAGTTCTTATGGTATTTTTGCACTAAACAGCTCGTAACGCTAGAAGACTTATCAATTATAGCAGATAGGAAGAAACTGACTTCAGATTTAAATTCAGTGGCGTCGACTTGCTAAACCATTTTCAATATGGCGGAACCTTAATCTTTACGCGTGATATTTTAAACTATATGTCACCCCTTAAACTCTCGAACACCCCCAACTTTAAAAGTTTTGAGGTTAAATATCGAGAGAAACCCTACAAAACAATTTTAATTCAGTTACCGCCCTCTAAAATTTGGTTTTACTCCCCAAAAGTGAAAATCTTGGCAGAATCTCTGATCAAATCGGATACCCTACTCTCAGATTTTTATTTGTTTCTTCATCTTCACTTTTGATATCCATGCCAATGTGCAACTTGACGCTAAAATCTTCCTTCGTGATATTTTTTAACTAGGGATTCTGAAAGGATTTTCAGTTTGGGGGCGTAAATTCATAGTTGGGAGGGTGTAAGTGGAGTTTTGCAGGGTTTCTATCGATTTTCTTTCTATCTGTTGCAGGATTCTATTCTATCAATTCTATCGACCATAAAAATAATAAAGTTGGGGTGTGCTCCAGAATTTGGAGGAACCCCCACAGAGGGATCTGGATGAATTACTGAATATACCTACTTCACTACGTTATCAGCGGGCCCGTCCTAACTTTATACTAGAAAATTATTGTGTTTGTTTAGAAGTTGTTTTGTGGGATGCTTCATAAAATAAGTCTAATCGGTGGCATAAATTTTGGTTTATTTAATAATACTTTTGGATCATTTCGGTAATTTGTTTTGAGATATTTTCTTATTTTTAGGAAATAAACACATGCATGCATATTTCTAGAGTTTTAATTTATATAATACCGAGTTCTAAGAACTACTTTCTATCAAATGCACTGGCTTTAACATTAAGCATGTAATGATTCCGCTTTATGTGTCTTCTCTTTGTTTTGTAAAGACGAAAGCTATTTTGAAGAAACCCCACAGAAGCAGAAACGTGTCGGTCTATTGAATTTATTCCCGTCGCGAATTTGCTTTACAAATTAGTGTTCTAGGTGGTTCATAGATGGCAGAGCATTCGGTTAGTACATAGCGCGTTGAGCGGAGATTTACCGAACTACGTACGAGTAACATTTATCCTCAGTTCTTTGCATTTTCCAATCGTGGATTAGTAAGTTATTTTTCGGGAACCATGATCTGCTTGCTAAATGTGAGTTAAAGAAACATTTCACACTCTAGAGTCTTGAACGTTTTCTTGTTTCTAAAATAAGATAAAGCGAACTTATAAGATCTTATGCTAAAAGTAAACGAACAAATTGCTATTAAAATTAACATACAAATTACTATTTCCTTGTAATTTAAACTGAAAAACATTCTTTTCTTTTTCACACAGACCTACTCTTGAGTTGAAATCAATCAAGACACATCAATAAACGGATGGATTATACACGGATGGATGGATTTTTCTTGTATACAGCATCTTTCTGCAGATCGTATTATTTCTTACGGCATGATTTAGGGGAAGGAAGCATAGAGTGAACACCCCAAGCAAATTTCAATTTTGTGATCATATTTCCGTGAAGAAACTGACGAAATTTTCAAAGTATAAAAAGTATATTGATTACAGTTATCACAAAAGAAAATCATTGTAATATCTAAGTTGTAATTCATTATATTATAGTTTCTCTGTAACTCTACGAAATGGCCATTTTACTCTACATACGGAAGTAAAGTGGTCACGGATTCTTTTTCTTCAAGAATTCTTCGACAATAATAAAATATACTTAAAAATCAACTTTTTTTTTTTTTTTAGAAATTTGCGTTTTATTAAGGAAAGAACAATTCCAGGAAGCAAAACTAAAAATAAGTCTTTTATCCCTTCCCTCTCCACAAACACTGGAAGCGGGATTTAGACTTTCCACAAAACGTGATTCTATTGTTGGGTCAAACTCACGATTCTTGTAATTTCGTATTTTCTACACATTAAACAAATGACGTACTGTAACGTTAATAGTAGTTATGTGTTAATTTAATTGTAGTGCCACCGGTACAATTATGATTTAATAGGGTAAAGGGAGTGGCCACTTTACCAATTCGGCAGCCATTTTAAATTATGCCACATTTGCAGCAGCAACAGTTGGACTACAGAATTTTAGGCGTACATCTAATTAAAAAAATAATGTTAAACACCAAATAGTTTCATCACCTATTATTAATAATGTTAATTGCCTCATTATATAAATATTTTAACAATAAATAAGGCTTACCTTAGATCAAATATAGCGAAAAACAGAAAAATTTCAATAACTTTATCAATTGTCGTCATAGCCACTTCAGTTGTTACTGGTTCAATAAAGATGTTATAGATGGGTACCGGGTAGGTACGGATACAGGTACCGTTAGCTTACGACGCACATAAGAGAAGAATACACTTCATGGCCATTTTCATTTCATTTCCTTACCGAAAGATTTCTCAATGAATTAAAGAAAATCTCTACATGTAGTGTTCCGACCTCGATAGTCGTGTGAACTAAAGCGTTGTAACGCTATCCACGAAGTTGTAGGTTCGACACCCGTCCGCGACATAGGTATTTGCGGTTTTTAAAGCATTGCACTCATGTCATCAGGCCATTATTATGCAAATTCCTCTTCACCAATTAAGAATTAAACATAGACTTACCCACAATGTTACGATCTGTTATTAACCGAATTTATTGTTAAAGGATTACTTCTATTGTAGCACAAGTTATTAGAAAGGTATCTATATGTAAATATTTGTGCTGAATGATTTACGCTAATTTGTTCGCATTGTATTCCATCCGGATTTGAATTTATGTAACTTTGGGCTAAGATTGAGAAAGTGATGGGGAGAGATTGTTGGAAGAAAGACAATCAGGGCCCAGTAGCAAGGCACAATTCTAGTATTTGCCTGGTGTAACAGAAAAAAAAGCTGGAAAAATCTCAAGCTACCGATTGTTAACAAAAGCGTAGTCAGAATTTAATTTCGGTGGGGGGCGGGTCCACCAGTTTCTTTGGAGTATCTAGGCTTTGTATTTATATAAGATATACATAATTACGCCTAATATTATACTAATTGCACAAAGCAATAGGAATTTCGGAGGGAGTCCGGACCCTCTGGACCCTCCTACTGGCTACGCCACTGATTGTTAATGCTCCACCAATTAAGCCACGGCAGATCGGTTGTAGATAGATCAAAGACGACCAAAAGATCTATACAAGATTTTCTTGATTGTTTTAATCAATGAGACAACCCTTGATTAAAAGATCTCATTAATTCAGAGGAAAGAGTTAACTATTAAGTTAGTGATCTAACATAATAATACGATTTAATTTTACTTGTATTCCTTATAAATGTATTTTAATCTGCGATTTTTCGATACATCAATTGATTGATCGATATTTCGAAAAATCAAAATATCGATATTAACAAAAAAATGAAATCAATATATCGAATACTGATAAGAAAGATTTTTTTTCGAATTCGATCAATATTCGATATGAACAATATTCGACTTCATCGATTTTTCGATGTGAACTATCTTCAAATTCCAATGACTTTTCGATATGAAATGTACGATATATTTTTTTTTAATTTCTGTATGAAATGTTCGATACTTGGAATTTTGGTATATTGTTCGATTTGTTAGCAATATCGATGTTGGATATCAAAATTCGGAAATCGCCAGTCTCTCGTGTATTTGTCAACAAACAGACGTAACCTATGTAAGTAGGCACAGACTATTTCTTACTGATTGTAGACAGATTCATTATAAGTGACGTATTTCCTTAATTACCGATAATATTTCTTTTTTTTTTCTTTTTTTGTATTTAGTGTTGCCTCCATTTTTTGAAATGCTAAAGAACTCTTAAATACTTTTAGTTGTTTAATAGATTTGAATTTAATATCGGTTTCTCGGCCACAAATTCCACATCCCTACCACATGGGTTCCTTTAGTGCAGTGGTTCTCAACCTTTTTGTTCGTGGCACACTATTCTTTGTAGTGCATTCCTACGCCACACTAACGTACAAGTTGGTTACAAATGCGGAAGACTTAGTCACTATTTGTAACAAACCGATAATTTCCCACTAAAATAAATATGTTTAGGGCTCATGAAATTTGTCTGGTTCCTTTTTTTTTAAAAAAAAATGAATATTTAATATTTAAATTACTTTTACCGGCAAAATCACATCTCAGAAGTTTCACAACACACCAAGAAAATTTCGCGGCACATTTTGAGAACCACTGGTCTAGTGTGATAACAATATCTTAGTTTTGCATTTGTAATTTTTATAACATTTACAGGTGGTGCGTAAATCGGCACCCAGCGGTACAAAATAAAAAGTACATGTAATCAACAAAAATAAAAATGTTAATTCTTACATCTTTTGAAATTATAGTTGATCTTTGTTTAAAACAAATATCAAAGCAAAATTTGTGGACTATAATTTGTAGAATGATGTTAAAGTAATGACAGTCACAATAAAAGAAACTCAGAAATTCTGGCATGTAAGTGAAAAAAAAATACAATAGCCTCAAGATTGATGAAACTCCTTCGAAAAATATATTCTTTCACAAACAAAAAGAAGGGAATATGATTATCACAATTTACGATTTATGACTAGATAACAAAAGTTCATAGTAGCCATCATAAAAGATAACTTTATTCACTTCTTTCGACATCTATCAAGTAAAATTGAAAAACTTAAAGTACCCACAGTCTCCTTCTTAAAAATTACGTCTAGCAGCTCTTGTCAAAGTAAATAAAAAGAAAATCGATTGAACAAAAAAGTAGACAGTAAGAAAGGATAGGTTATCATTCTCAAATAAAGAAACAAAACGCGTTCCTTTTATGTTCAATCAATAATTCTCTCTCAGCGACATTTCAGCCATTGTTCATGGTTTACTCTAGCACTTTTCCTTAATCTTCTGAATATAGATTCTTTCCACTATGTCTTTGTTCTCGTGAGCAAGAAGCAGTGTCTCTTTTAGAGAAAATGCTCTGGGGGATACTTTAAATTTTAGAGGGGGGTGAAAGAAGAGAGAGAGTGTAAACCTCTATAGAAAAAATGGTAATAAGGAAAGTATAGAGCTCTATCGTCCGTTTTGCCCGCTTTCGAACAAGTAGGGAGAGCCACTGCATTGGATACATAGTCAAACGTCATACACACTGTTGCCACATGTTATTTCCTCTTTGGGCTGCGTTGTAGTTAAGTCGCACGAGAAAGCTCTCTTCGCTCCTGAACAGCGTCGAAGAAAGCTTCTTTTTCCTCTCCGCTTTCTCTGTGAAACAGAGTGGGGAGGAAAGTTGGCAACCTCGTAACTGCCTTTCCAAACTAAGGGCCCTTCCTAAACGGATACTTCAACTCCTATTTCCTTTTCTACCGGAAGATCGTCCATCTTAAGCACTGTTCATATAACGTCGTCTCCTTTCCTTGTCACCTTTCTTGCCTCCTTTAGTGAAGGATACATCGGGTCCATGTTTCGCGTCCTTGACCGCAGCATCCATGTGTGTGGAGTTCAATTGTTTCATTTGGAAACTAGCGCCACCTATGAATTGACGGATGAAAAAGGCAATCGCGTCTAAAAACACGAATGTCTCATTTCAGTATTGACAGAAATTATCATGACGTCACACTTGGCTACTCGTGGGGAAAAACACGATTTAATCGTGTGTGACCACCGTAACTGACTTACCTAACCTCCACGTGCGCTCGATCACTAATTTAATTAAATTTCCTAATGCGTATATACATAAAAAAGAGAAAACTTATTTTTCGTAAAGAAAAAATATAAACAAAACTACACCAGGATTTGATCCGAAGTCCTTCGCATTGGCTTTCCGACATTCTACCAATACGCCAAATTAGTAACTGAATGGAAGAAGCTACTTGACACTCTTTATTTGTCATTATAAACAAGTAGCTAATGTAAGTGTGGGTCATGACAATTTCTGTCAATATTGAAATGAGACACTCCACTAAAAACTAGGAAGCACTGGGAAGTGATCGCGCGTGGAAACCGCTGGTGTGGGAAGGGTAGTCCTGCGCGATTATCATCTTGTCTCCCGTTGTTCCATTGTATCAATGGTGTTAGACATTGTTTCTTTTATTATTATTCTTCTTTCGTAGTATTTGGGAGATTCTGGCATGTGGTATGCAGTTGTTATTTACAGCAAAAATTGTTTTAAAACAAGAAATTTTGCCGGGGAAGAATCCATTTATTTTAGATCTCCTTAAGGTGTGTAGGAGCATCATCGTAAATCAAAGGAAGTTTTATGTTAAAGCACTTTTCTTAGTAGACGTCACGCTGTAGGTGGTGCTCCATTCTCTTCTGCTCTTGTGCAAAAGATAGGAAAATACTACAATTTATGATCTGATGTATTGCTGTTTTTTTTTTTCCTTTTTTGCTTTTTAAATATCGCGTTTGATTGATTCTTGCTGAATTGGATTGAAATATAACTTTAAGTGTCTTTGAATCGGACCGGCATATGGTAAAGGAGAGAATGGGAAATTTTACTTACGTACCATTCTGGTATTCGTTTAATAAAGAAAGGAGCCCTGGACAATATGTCAAGATGGTCGCCCGTGAGGTTCGAACTTGAACTTTATTTATGACTTTCAGGCATCTAAGGCTCAGGCTGGGTTAGGGTCTGCCAGGGCCTAAGTTGAACGTACCATCCTGGCATTTGCTTGGTGTGACTGAGGAAAAACTTTGGAAAACCTCAGTCAGGATGAGAAGCAGTCGACCAGAGCCTAAGTTCAAGGTACTATCCAGCATTTGTCTGATGTGACTGAAGAAAATCCCTGCAAGATTCTGTCAGGATGATCGGTCGCTGGTATCGAACCTACGACCTCCAGTATGCGAATCCAATGCTCTACCAGTGATTCTGCCAGTTCATCACAAATTTTCTAGAAAACTGTAAACTTAAAAATTTATACAATCAAAAAATCGATAGAAACCGTGCATGACCCCTCCCTGACTTTATACCCCCTAAACTGAAAGTACTGGCGGAATCCCTGTGCTCTACCAACTGAACTACGGTTGCTTCTTGCTTTACAGAATGACATGAGCCTAGCGACGGGACAACGGTGAGCAGTATCCATCTCATGTACATTAATAATGCCACTAGAAAGCTTTATTCTGCCATTAACACAGTATATGCGGATATTCAGGACGATTCTTCGTGTTCATATTTTTTACTTAACACACTATATAAATTGTTCTATTGAGGAATAGAAAATGTCAGAAAATTGATTTCAAATAATATGCAGTTACTCTGTAAACATTACAGCAATTTGTTGCACGCATCACGTTGTTGAGAATTTCTATAGTATCACTTCTTTTGCACTGCATTTTGAACGTTTCGAAACCTTTTCGCTGATTTATCAAGATAATAATACAACTTACAAACAGCACTAAAACAGTCGTGTAGCTGTTCCCTGGAAATATATCTACGTTAATATTTCTACGTTATGGGGTACACCACGATGGGTTTTTATATTCTCTTTTAATAATAGGATAGTTTATGTTATTTAAGTAAGAAAATTAACAGTAAAACAGTAGGTAATCCAAAGAAACAGGAAATTTAATTATAAAACAGTGGGATGGAAACACTGAAACTGGGTCGACATAGTCTGATACAAGTCTGAAGGTGTGCAAGCGCGCATTGCTTTTGCATTGCCACTGTAACAAGACCAGCCTTCAGACAATCGGAAAGGCCAGTGGAGTCTTCAGGCAGATGTCCGGCAAAATACCTGAAGAACTCTTTATCTGAATGTGTGCAAAGCTCCAATTAAAGCAATGTTCCACTATTCTTCCGATTTCCTTCATGCAAAAAAGTCTTCCGACATGTCTGAAGCATGTCGGAGCATGTGCAAGGGGGGTTACAGTACCCCTCGAGCGGAAGAGAGGACAAAGCTCACGCGAGCAAAGAAAGTATCTTGGAAAACGAGTACTTCGCAGTTGTTTGCGTTTCTAATTACTCGTGCTTTCCAAAGATGTCACTATATTCGCAAAGTGTACAGCTTCCTAAATGCTTCCCCTGAACCGTCCTTCCGAAGGTTCCTTCACTTGACTCCTTCTGTTTCTCAGCAAAAGGAAGGAAAGGAAGCATTTAGGATTGGGCCCAAGCCTAGTTTCTTTCCTCTACCTCGTTCATCAGGACTTAATGGGACGAAATAGGACTTACGATTTCCTTTCGTGCCATCAGCGCCTGCAAATACAGAAATGCTGTAACAAAATAATTTATTTTTACAAAAGACAAAAATTATTATAATAAATTGACAGCAAGTACAGCAGAACAATGCACATTTACGCTGCGGAGAATTAGTTCGATACTCTTACTTGTACAGCTATTTTGAAACTGACGAAAAATTACGGTACTTTAGTTTCTTTGGAAACTCATTCTGGATAAACCGAAGTTCCGGATAAATGAGTTTCGGTTAAACGAGGTCTTGGTATACTAACTAATATTCTCTCTCTCTCACACACACACACAAGAGTACACATATATACCAGGAGCGTATCCTGTGGACTATCTAAGCTATCACTACAGCCTAAGCTTGTGAACAAATATTTTGATCTGTACAAGTAATATTAGTTTACATAAAATGGAGGCCAAAACACCTATCATCGTCATCATCATCAATACTCTGTGTGACCTCCGTACCTTCTTTCTACTTGTTACTGTGGCTAGTGGTAGTCCAAGATGTGAATCCAGAATACGCCACTGATATATACATAGAGGTACAGAGCATGTTTGTTGCATAAGTCTCATTTTAGGAAGTCCTGTTCTTTCGAGAAAAAAAAATTGCGTCAACTTATTTTCCCGTAAATCATTCTGTACAAACACTAGCCATCTCTGCATAGTGTTGGAGTTTCAGAACAAAAATCTTGAATAGGTATCGAAAGGGAAATGCTTACTTATTGTAAGCGACATGCGTCAAATTTTTTTCAATTGTAAATTTCTAAGGTCTCTTGTTCGCTTCAACGCAGGTTGTAATTCTAGTAGAACAATGAATGAGCCCTTGTTGATACAATATTTGTTGATTTTGACTGGATGGGTAATTGATTCAGTCTGGGGGTTATTCCCTCCGCTCACCCCTCTGAAAGAAACACTGGCAAAAAGTATAGAATTTGATATACTGATTTTATGGAGATCTAACGAACCTTTGAAATTCAAAATTTTCAAGCACATTGAATGATCTATTCATTCCACATTTTTGGAACATGAATCTAATGCACGGTCAACAAAATCATGTAGATTTTGTTCCTCGCCATTTGTGTTATACTGAAAGCAGTCCTTTATTGTAAGATTGGTTCTTTCTACTGCTTTTCATTTTTTCCCCTCATCTTATCACGTAAATCAAACTTCTAAAGGAATAGTAATGAAAGGAAGCTAAACAAAATATTTCGAAAGTCTTAGGCTCGAATCCAGCTGCCGGAAAACCTGACTGAGGTACTTAAGGATTTAATCTCAACCTTAACAGCCGGAGTGCCGAGATAGTATCTTCAAAATATGCCCTAGTCGATTTCCTTCCCTTATCATCTTCCCTACCCTATCCAAGATTAAACGAAGGATGCCTAAAAGCTTCATAAATAATGTTTTCATTAAAATTCAACACATAAGTAAATATTTAGATAACTTCTACCGTCACGTATCGTACACATATTTTTAACAAGAATCAAAACTTCACGGCCCTATATGATTAATAAATGGTGTTTCAATCATCGGGCCGTCAAGTTTTTATTCTTTTTAAGTCGAGTTGGAATCCTAATAAATCGTCTCAATGTTTCTTCCAGCACATTCAGTTCCAAATGAAGGGGCAAGATACTGCTATGCCACACTTTTGTGAAAAACGAGTTAAAGTTTGTCACAACATGCTCATACGTGGCAAATCAGGTTTCGAAATATCTTCCTAAATGGAAGCACATGCTCTAAGGTTCCTTCTTGCTCCCAGAAATTCCATGGAAACATTTCAGCAAGAATTTCCAATGCCACATTCTGAAGCATCATAACAGATCCCTGCCCAAGAAGTAGAACGTAGAAGATATTAAAGAATTACTTTGTACCAGTGAAGAAGCACATGTGTCCTCTTCTCCTGAAGCAGAATCTTCTGGAGAAACCCAAAATTAGGTAAGTTCAGCAAATTTAAATATAATATGGCTTATGACTGTATTGCTGAAATGTAATACATGAATCTTCTTGGGGTTTCCAGATTCCCAAGTACCTCCAGTTTGTCAGTATTGCCACCTTATAATAAAATATAATATCACAATCGTTTCTATACTGTTTAACGGATCTGCATCAAAGTTTGCAGTATATTTCTTCTATATAATACAAACACGACAGTAGTGAACTCCATGGACTCCAGTTGTCAGTGTTGCCAAATTTAATTGCAAATTGAGTTTTTCAAAACTCCTGCCAGAACTTCTATACCGTTACACGTATCCCCACCAAACTGTCATTAATACTCTTCGACACCCTAGGAAAGCAATTAAGTGACGGTCCCCACCTACTAAAACATTCAAGATGTCAGTCTTGCCAGCAGGGACGGCGCTGAGAGCAGGCGCGGGCATTCGGTTGCCTTTCAGATTTTCGCCTTTCTATCCCCTACGCCTCCCTACGACCGGGATATTCAACAACTGGTTGACAGGTGGCAGAGTGTTCTAGAGTCCGATGGAAACTATTTTCCTGACTGACACAGGTTCTTTTCCTCACAGTGCAAAAGTACGACATTACTAATGGAATAATCTGGTGTTGGCTTTTCACGCACTCACTTTGCATTATGTTGAGAAAATAAGCAGGGTAAGCCAAATACGAACAGTGATTTTCTTTCTCTGAATATAATACTGCGACGAAAATATTCTTGAATATTCCAAAGAAAAATACTTTGAAGGAAGTTTCCTTGTTTCACGTATTGGGGAGAACATCGCGACTGAAATTAAAAGACCGATTGGTGAGAAATCTTATTGCCCTTTGGCTCTTCGACGCCTGGCATAGTCTCTGCTGCAGCTAAAACAAGCTCCTCGTCCCAAGAAAAACCGATAACACCCAGTCAATGAAAATTATTTTTAGGTGGTATTGATTGTTTCGTTATGTTTTGATATACCCTATTAAGTGAAAGAAATATTAACTTTGACAGTTCTTAAATTTTATAAAGACGACTTCGACTTTTCTGTAAATCTAAGTGGTAAAGAATTGCATATTTAAGCTCAAATTATACAAAACTATTGTAAATATTTAAGCTGGAACAAGATAATACAATAGAACAATTAAATGATAGGAAACATTATATTTATATATTACTAATTACATATATTTATCGTTTGCATTGTAGAACAATGTTGAAGAAAGTATCGAGTACCGAAGGTCAGAAATAAATTTCGGTATCGAGTATCGGGGAATTCTCGTATCAATCCATCTCTTTATATGTATAAAGATTTGTACACAGTTCAGAAAGTGCGTTTTCCGAAACACGAAATGTTTCATAATTACCAGTATATTTTTACATTAGTTAAATTCGCTTTTTTTTATTATCATGGGTGACATACTGGTTCTGTTGACAAAAATAAAAACAGTGCATGTATCGGGACTCGAATCTTCACCTCTGGTACTTCCGCAATCCTGCCGGTAGGCGATGAGAATCATTTTAAGCTTTAAAAGATGCCATACAAACGTTTAGCCCTGTTATTTCGAAATTGCCGAGAGGTTTTAGTGTGACACCTGAAGGGTAAGATCTCTAGGTGGCCGAGAGGTTAGCGCGCTCGCTTTCTGTTCATTTTGGACGTTAAATAAAGATTCGATTAATCAACCTGAAGGGTGAACTGGCACCATATACGAAGTATGCTACCAAACTGCTCTTCCCACACCGGAACCTTTCCTTGTTAGTGGAAGGATCCAGTAATCTTTAGTAATGTTCTACAGACTAACACCACGAATTGTTACATTAGTATGAGCTTGATTTACATATGCCGTGCCTCATCTTCATGTATATTATGGGTTAGTTGTAAGATCGACCCTCGAGGCCGAAACACGCCCACTATAATAAAGACGATTATATTCTATTCTATTCTATTCTATTCTATTCTATTCTATTCTATATTATTATTTATACGAAGAATGTGAGTAACAAACTACTCATTATTTAAGAAAGGAGTAACATTCAACATTGGATTGACATTTACGACACTCTCCAAGCAAGCACGTCTTATGATAAGAACATTAAACTCTATCTTCCCTATTATTCATATACTTTTAAGTTAAACCAGTAACTTGTGGCACAAAACAGTAGTTGTTAATTGTAGATCACTTTTGTCTACTAGTAATAAAACTTCTTTCGATAATTTGCTTTTAAAATAATGAAGGAAATTCACTTTTTTTTTCGTTCAAATATCAACCATTTTGATATCATTGAATTGAACAAAATGGCTGCTGAATACCATCGCGTTGTCATAATAAATGGACTATTACGACAAAGGTTTTCCCTCTTATCAAATAAATATAGTATGACCAAGTTTGAAAGCAAAGAGATGCTGTTTTTTTTTAAAAAAAAGAAGTCAATATTGGTTTACAAATTGATATTGTTAACGCAAATATATTATCTTACAAAACGGCTGAGAAATGCCATACGAGAAAATAATCTGTGATATTTATCAACTTCCAGAGAAAGTTCACGGAGTCATTTTCTTTTGTGTTTCATAGATGTAGACACCAGGTACTAAAATATACATGGAACAAGACATTACTTTGACTGTGCTTCGCACAATTTATTTTTATCGTTTTCTTAACTTCATAAAACCAAGAATTCCTTGATGCCTTTGCGACTGTCATATTGACATTTTTCGCGTTGTGCGAAATAGTAGCAGTTCGATCACCCCCTGTTTGATTGGCAATAAATCGGGTCACACTACGTTATCCATAAAAGTCTTTCTACGGAGTCCCGAATGTGTCTATCCGTAACAGTTTTTTTTTTCTTAATACGAAATGAAAAAGGTAAAACTTTATAAAGGATGAAGGTGTGAGGGGCTTCGGAGATTTTCTCTATCGCTTCACACTCCATTAGCATGCATACAAAGTAACGTCAATTAAATCTATTACTTAACGGAGGTCTCCTTGCAGCCGTCTTCACTCTTGACTACCTACATCCGTTGGTGTGGTTTGATAATCCGACATCAGTGCCTCCCAACAGAGACAAGATTAATGGTATTTTTATGATGTCGCAAATTTCCTCGCTTCGAATGTGTAAGCGGAAAGTTTCGGTTGCCGTGAAGACATCTTTGGCGTGGGGAGAGATTTCTTCCAAACGTTGTTGTATTTTGATGTGTTAGTGGCAGCTAAGGTTGTATCATAAGCTAGACAGTGACATCGGTTGACGAGAAAAGGAATCAAAGTTGGGGAAGGGGTTGAAGAGACCATACAAATTCTGAGGGAGGATTGCTATAAGTAGGGATGACACCAATGACGCAGTAGGAGCAGCTTATCTCTAGACATCCACCAATAGTATTGTTAGTAATATTTGCACACATTGAGTATTAGTAAAGCGTGGATAAAAACTCGGGGTCATTATTTTAGGAATGAGAAATTCTTATCGAAAGATCAAATATGTCCATATAAACATGGGACAAAGTCCGCTTCCTTTTCGAATTGAATTCAGTTGTGGCTTTTACGCATCGTTGGCTCGTGCTGGGATAGGATTGGGAAAGGTAGCTGCCAGGCCATTACTTAAGGTGCCATCCAGACATTCGCCTGGTGAAACTGAGGGGAAAACCTCGGTTAGGATAATCGGACTCGTTTTCGAGACACAGGGGTTACTACATGTAGGCCAACAGTGACTTCGGTCTGAGCCAAAGTTATCTAAATGTCAGAAAGAAAAATCAAATGAAAATCGACTTTTTACAATGGGAAACAAAATCAATATTTCGGCGGCAAATTTCGATTTTCCACGTTTAGCCTGATTATAATATTCAGAGCTTGCAGTACTGCGTACTGTGTTCACTTATGATGTTTATCGCCACAAAATGATGAAAAATACAAAACAAAATGACAAAAAGAAATTTAAAGAACAAAACATATTTTTACTAGGTTGTCAACACTGTGAAAATTTATGTTCTTCACTAGGTTAGAAACACTGGGGGAAGCGGTGGCTCAATGGTAGAGCGCTCACCTCTAGGACTAGGTGTTGTAGGTTCGATCCCTGCTCATGCCATGTGGACTTTGTGGTGGATAAACAGCGTGTGCTTGGGTTTTCCCGAACTTCTTCAGTTTCCTCCCACTTTCATTACACCAATTCACCTCATCATCATTATCGTCATCCATACGGCGTGAGCCAAAGTTACCTAAAAACCTTAAATATTAAACTCAAACTCAAGTTAGCAACACTGAAAACCCGATTACATATACCGTATATGATGTTATTGATAGGGATTATCTTCCGGATACTAAATTTACTTTAAATGCCTCGTTTCTGGTTTACTGTGAAATTTTTTATTTACTATTTTAAACAGTCGATTTCAGATTCTAAGTTCAATAACTTGTATCAAAACGAAGTGAACCAAGTTCAGAACGAAGTGGAATTGAACCCCATGAGAACATATCTATAAAGATAACACCTAATTTGTGTTCACCCTGTATGATACTAATACATGAAGAGCGTTGATTTTGTTCACGGAACTCGAATAACACAAAGTTGACATAATATTAAGAAAAGCACCTTCCTGACAAATTATTCAACCAACTTTGGTTGAACCAATGTTTCTACGTGGATAAAATGTCATAAAGGTGCATATTCAACCGTTTCTTAATGTCAAAATAAACGTTTGTATCATTGGGAAAGGTCCTGGGTTCAAATCCATCCTGTCTCCCATCCTAACTAAAAAAAATCCACCTTTTACTCAGTTACACTAGGCTAATACGGATGGGATGGTACCTTCAAACTAGGCCCTGCTCACATTCCTTTCCACATCCTCTCCCTCACCTATCATGTTGCTTGTAAATCAGTCATAGACCTGTAGATAGACATAGTAATTAATTAATGAAAAGAGTCAATACACTATTCGTTTTTGTCCAATTTTATTTATGAAGGGTTATGCTCGTTAATTTGTAATCAAAGCTTTTTAGGGTCGATCCCTAAAGGAAACAGATTGAATTTAGTGGTTCAGAATCTACTTAAAACTATTGGTCCCGTATTTACGATATTAACATAGCAATATCAAGCTATCATAGATTTATCTAGTTCACTAATTAAGACCATTTCTTAATGGAATATCCGAAATCGCTATGTGTAGAAACTCTACTTTTAAATAGCTATGAAGTTTATATTGTATTCGTCCAAATACATTAGGCTTTCTTTTTACATCTTCAAACGGTTTTAATCAGCATTAAATTATCTATTTAGACAGAAACTTGCTTACATGAAGAAGAAATGTCCTTACAATTATCTCCCATGTGCTTTGGTTAAGCGCTATGTCGACTTCTTTTATTTTTACATTTGGAAGGTAATTCTCAACAACAGAGGGAAAGACTGGGAAATTTCTTCAGGTTGTTAGCACAACAAGCACTGTTTTTAGGGACATTGAGGAGGTAATAGCATTGAGTGAACAGAGAATAAAGGACTCTTTACAACACCTATAACAAGAGCGAAACAGGAAAAATAGTCCAAAGGAGTCTTCTGTAATGTGTTGAAGAAGGGAATTTTGCCCACTGTAATAGTTTTCAACGTATTTACTTAGCCATTTTCCCTGTTGGTTTTTCTGTCGTTATTTGCAGAGTGCTTGTGAAATCGTTACAAACTTCCACGCTAGATGTCTCTTACGAAAATCAAGAGATGAAATATCATTTGTAAACTTAGATCTAGACACTCCTTTATCCTCCTCTCTAAAAATTAATCTTTTTAATTTTGATGCGTTTATATTTTTGGCCTCTTTTCATCTATGTGTGTGTTATTATCGATTTTTCGCCTGCATAAGCCGTACGCGTTTATAAACTTGATGCGCGCTTCACCCTTTATTTTCCCAAGGTTCTAGGAAAACGAATATGCATAATATCGCCGAAAAAACAACTCAGTTTTCTTATTTTCGAACAAACTTAATAAGTACCATTAAACCTTGTCCACGTGAGCAAAAATTCATCTGCAACACGAAGATACTATTTATTTAATGTATCCAAAATATTTTTAAAGCGTATTAAATGCTGGATTTACCTTTAACGAATAGTTTGTGATACAGGTAGCGAACTGTATAGGCTATATTCAATGATAAGTTAAATTATATGGGCGGTAACAGCACTATGGCTTCCTTCCCGAAACCAACCGTAATGACTTGATCGCTGGAAGTAATGCAAATAAATGCTTCATATATCAAGTTATTTCGGCCAAACTTATATATCGATGTATTTTAGTATCCAAGTATTAATCCCTATAATTATTTTATTCACGTTACCCATAAAATTTTAACCATTAAAAATAAAAATAAATGCACGAATTTTGAATTTATTTTAAGGCTTTTAGGCAACTTAGGCTGATGCCGGGATAGGGAGGGAGAAAGGATATTAGGAAGGTAGACGGCCAGGGTCTGTTTTTGTAGGTACATCCCAGTATTTGTTCATAAAATCTTCTGTAAATATGACAAGTATGTGAAGATTGCACTAACTTCATTAAACATTAAAGTAAAAACACACTGTGACTCGATATTAATTTAACGTGAGAAATAATTTATTTTCCAGAGCAACACAAAAATGGATCTTTGAAGAAAAAAAAGTTGGGGGTTCCTAACTTCTCCCACTATTTATTGTCACATAAAAAGTCAGAATGAATTAAATATTTTCAGAAATTTCACGAGAAGTCCACTTACAATATAAAGTGGGATACTATGAAAAATTACATTCAAATCCATCATTATGCATAAGAACACGAATGTCATTTTTCTAAGCTAAAGAAAAACTGTAAATAGAAAGAAAAACTCTGATTCTTTGTAAGATGAAACCACAAAATCTGAAGAAAATGTCGATTTTGTCTTAAAACTGCTCTCTAGTTATTGCAGTCAAATGTTACAGGTGATCTTTTGTTTCTTACCACAGCTTTCATGAAACCAAATGCGACATTTTCTACATGAAACCCACTTTTCATCCTAGTTGTCTTCACTAATAGGACACACTACATTGTAGTTACTGATAGATTCGGTACTTGTTGAAGTATAACTGCAGTGGTAAACTTTTTTGCTGTCCCTGCTAGATAAACGAAATCTTCTAGCTTTTCTTCTACGGCGTTCCTAATTTGTTTCTTTTGAAATATCCCTCCCACTGATAAATATGACAATATTATTGTCAAATAGCAAATATATTGCGTCGTTTCCACTGAATTATAGTTTGTTCTCTGCTGCTCTAAACTAATTCATTTCTTAAAATTATACAATGCATTATGTTATACTTAGGGATTGGTATATACATTTCGCGCAGGTGTTCGAAATTAGACTCCCTGACACCGTAAAATATGATTCTCCCCACACCAGGTCAAACGTATTTTCCTCCAACAGAAAAAAACTCTGTAAACTTTACTTTGTATGGATCATTTTAGTAACTTTAACTTCGGCCCGTCATGATTAAATGAGTGCAATGCTTATTAAAATCCATAGTCCTAAACATCCAAGTCCCAGGTGGGATTCAAACCCACGATCTTGGAGAACATCCGCCATCTTGAAAACGAAACGTCGCAATCTTTAATTTTTACACTTTTGAAGACAGTGCTTGAATAAATTGAGCTATCGACTTCGTTTAGAAACTAAGTTGGCGTTTCTATTTTCTTTTATTGAAATAAAAGTTATTGTGTGTCAAATTTAATAGCATATTTTAGGGGTTTCGTCTCTAAAATAAGTGTTACATGAACTCAGATAACAGAAAAAGGAAACGATATTGGTTTTACGTTCCATGTGCTTAAAAAAAGAACTAGTTGCAATATAAAGTTCCTAGGAATGCATTCCTGTGAACTCCTTTCTTCGCTCTGGTTTGCAAGTCACAGAGTCTATAATCTTGCGTTTACGTTGATAAAAACTCGTGGCACGTTCCAAGCTAGAGATGAATGGCTGACTTTTTTTTACTTCCCTTTTATACTTCGTAATTTTAAGCACATTTATTTTAGTCCCTGCCTAGGAGCAAGAGAAGAATTCATATTTTTTCCTTTCATCAAAACCTTTTACTAACAGTTTTAAATAACTCAAAATATCTGCTGTTGTCCTGAATATATGAAAATTCTCTCAATTTAAAAAAAAAAAAGAGATTTTGTTCTAGTCTTGTTTCAAAGAATGAAATTAAATTGGTAAGTAATCAAATATGTAAAAAAAAAAGTAAAACGTTTTCTCGTATAATAGATTACACATTGTTAAAAAAAAAACTCAAATTGGCTCCTACTAAACACGCTAAACACAGAAAGTCCTATTTTCAAAGGCTTGGAAAGAAACGAGTTAATTGAGTGTGCAATAAAAAAATCGCCGTACCTGACTTACCTAACCTCCACGTGCCCTTGGTCACTAATTTTATTAAATTTTCTAATGCGTATGTGTAAAGAACAAAAAGGAGAAAATTATTTTTCTTAAAGAAAAAATATAAACAAAACTAGACCAGCGTTCAATCCTGGGTTCTCTGTATTAGCTTTCCAACATGCTACCAATACTCAAAATTGGCAACTGGAAGCACTTGCTTGGAAGTAACATTTATTTTTAAGGCGTAATGCGCATGCGCGAGAATGGCTTCCTCTTAATAGGGCATTCTATGTTTAGACCCTACTTGTATGAAACATTTCTTCATTTTATGAGAAAAATTATCTCATTTTTTTAGCACTATCAGTTGCTCAAAATTGAATAAAAATTTAGTCGGAGCCAGTTTGAGATTTTTTTGCTCAATTTTGAATATTTTTTTTAACAGTCCATGAATCGAAATTTTAATTCGATTTAGAATCTTCCTGTATTTACGTAGATAAATCTTGACAGACCAGCACCTGTTAACAAAGGGTCGTAGCTCAGTTCGTATAGCGTTGGGTTAGCAATCGGAAGGCCCTGGGAACGACCTAAAAGGCCGCTTATCGTGACTGAGGTTTTTAAGGGTCTTTCCTCACTCATACGAGGCAAATACCTACAAAATAAGCCCTAACCCACTACCTTCCAACATCATTTCCCCCACCCTATACCGACCTGGGCCTGAGATATGTTAAGGCTATAAATAAATTCAATGTACTTTCAGCAGAGCCCTTTGTGCTTGATTTCGGCCCGGCCTGACTCAACTTCCACACTTTCTGGTTCGATGAAAACCAGACGGAAAATCGGGCTGCTCTGACTCGATGTGGCAGAAAAGTACGGGCAGAGATTGGACCCGAATACAGGACTCTGACCAGCAACTGTTAATGAAATAGGAGATGCTTGAAAATATGAATAAATAAACTGAACGCAGCTACTTTCCGCTTCTAATTACTTCAGCTGCAAACGATCAGAATGTTTCCATACATTGTTTGAAACTCGTATAGTGAGCATAGTCATACTGGATCGAAATCTTTGTATCATATATGCTACATAACATTGGTAATTATAGTGCAATATAAGTGAATATTAACCTAATCATTCACGAATCATGCAGGATTCTTTCGTTTTCTATCTAATAAATTAGGGTTCATACGCAATGAATAATGATCTTACCTAGCTCCCTAGGTCCAACCTATAAAATTATTACGTCGCTGACTCCGGCAATGAAGGAAACGCGTGTTCAAGCCACGCTTCCAATCATCTTGAGAACAGGGTTTTCGTCAGGAGGTTGCCGGGAAGGTACCTCAACTACAGCCATGGCCGCTGCCTTCCCTATCCCTGCTACCTGAAGAGTGACCGTTGACGAACGGATTTAGACCCAACCCGTGAAACAGAAAATCAATCGCAACGTTGTTCGGTAAGCGTCTATGCTAACATTCGAATTTCTGTGAAGATACCTTTTAGTGTAGGGGAGAGGTGGGCAATGGCGATCTCCTAAGAAAAAAGAATTGTTACGCAGTTGTTTTGGAAGATGTATTGAACAAAATTTGTTGATACATTCTCGTATCCTTCTTCAATAAATGTGTAAAATAAAACTAGGATAGCTGTTACAGTTCTTTAGTATCTTGACAAAAAAAGCAAAGTACTACCTTGATCGCTATTCCCATCACATGTTGGTAATGGCGGTCACAATATAACCAGCGCAGTTTGTAGAAAATTGAGCCTATGAAAGCCAAAGTGATGTAAGCTCATTTGCAATAAGGTTTAGTTATGTCCAGAAAATGGATTCCCCGCAGCAAAATATATTAAATTGAATGTAAAGCACATCCAGTCCTCTCGTAGGTCAACCCACGAGCGAACTACAACGTGCTTCACCAACCATTATATATATTTCGCTGCAGTAAGTCTAAGCAAGATAGGCGTCAGACCTTAGATGTAAAATGGACAATTTTGTGTTGAATTTGCTAAATGAACTGGTACCACTGCAGTTACCATTGACCATAGCAGTACTTACGGCAAATAAGAATTTGAAGTAATTCCTGTATTCCAAGGGTTCAGTCAGTGTCTGCCTCAAGTAGGCGTATAGGTTATATTTGGTCTTAATTAGGCCTACTTGACATTTTCGGCCGGAAAAGTATTGCAAATTTTTGTTGGGAAAGGCGTCCACTGTGCTGGTAAACAGATCACGTTGATCGTCATTCCCAACACTGCGCCATTTTGAAAATTCAGCTGGTTATTTTGTTAAAGGTAGTTCATCTGAAATTTAAATGTGTACCGTGAGTTATGCATAAATATCACTTCTTATCAAACTTCAGGATATTACTAAATAAGAGTGTACTTACTATGCGTATATACAGAAAATAGGCAAAAACAAGTTTCTGCACGCTGTAGACTTCACTTCTCACGTACTACAACCTCGACACTACACAAATACCTTTGCTACGCAAGGCAGATGGAGGCAGTAATTTAACTTCTCCTCGCATAACGGAAGAGGGGAAACTGGGGCGATCGCCATTCCCAACTGATCGGCATTCACTTCCTCTCCCACACGTATAAAACAGTATTCATATGGTCCTGGCATCTCGGGTCATACGGTCGTAAAAAGCATACACAGCAGGGTCTACGACCTCCTACAAAGATACTCGAAATAAGGATTAAGCTAAAAATTTTGTCTGTCCCGGCGAAATTCCTTAGTTTATCCCCCCGATTTTTCTTTTTCAAGAGAGTTTTAAGTGTAACAATTATTATTTATTTATTAACCACTGTTTCGTGATACATCCCAGTCTTGACTATAATTAACACTGGATATATTTAAGAACAATAACAACAGAGAGAAAGATTAAGGAATGAATCAGCCTTGTCGATATTCAACGTACTATCCCAACATGTATGGTGTGACAGACGGAAATCAGAGTAAATCTCAATCAGAATGACTTGCACTGGGAATCAAATTTGAGCTCCTCCCGATTACAAGGTGAGGACACTATCGATTTCCCATCGGAACTAATTTTGTTCGAGGTCAAGTTTACTTCTCCCATTTCAAAAAATAACTTTTCATTCCCAGGAATTGAATATGTAAGATAAGGGGTCCCAGTGTAGTCTAGGAACCGATATAGCGCATTCACTGTATTCGTTATAATTAGGGCACAGATTCCTATGTACTGACACATTTCTTCTAATGCCTAGCAGACCATGATAATTTGAAGTATACATCGATCATGTGTTTTGGAACCCCCTGACAGAATTTTTTAGCACATAAAATTTAATATTTCAACGACAGAGCGTGTTTAGTACATATTTTCCTTTTTAAATGACAGAGACCGCATAATTTACTTATTTGCGAATAATTTTCCGCCGATTGACTTTTCTCAACATGGCTCCACATGCTCTGTTATAACGAGGTACGTGGTTAAGTGCAGCTGAATATTATGTTTTGAAACTACATATTTTCACTATTTGAGCGCATAAATACATAAATATTATCACATAAAAATCCGTGCCCTAGTTATAAAACTTATAATACGTGCTAAATCCAAGATATTGTGGTACGCATGTAGATGTGCAAGGAATGTTTTGAACAGAAGTCAGTAGATGGAGTTGGCAGTAGCTGGAGTTGACCAGTATCGTCCCTAGATAATTATTATGTCGAGGCTGGGATTCCGCCAGGATTTTCAGTTGGGGGTGTAAAGTCAAAATTGGGAGGGTCTAAGTAGAGTTTTGTATGGTTTATATCGATTTTTTACTTCAAAAATGTGAAAGTTGGGGGTTCTCTAGGATTTGGTGGGGTGACACCCCCACAGGGATGTCTGGTGGAATCATTGTGTCGAGGTTTTACTGTATACTTCAAGAAAAATATACGTAAATTAACTAACAACTTTTTCAATAGAATTACTACACCCGGAAAATGAGATACACTGAAATCAGATGGTGATATAATGATCTTGTTTCAGATAATTAGGTCATCGAAATTACTTCAATCATAGATTTTCATAGGACGGCCTCTGGACTATAGCAACTTGGATAATAAATTATTTGCCTTCAGAAGCACGACCAAAGCATTGATTTATATAAGAATTTGGTTTCTGTTTCTTTCTTAAAGATGGTTTTTGCACTCTTTAGGGTGATCACGCCAGCTAAATCAACAGACATCACCACAAAAGTCAACGTTTGCTTTCTTCTTCCTGTGATACATACAAATCACGTTGGAGTCAACTTTGTTTAAGTATTCCACGAAGTGAGTCACATAACAATTCACCAGCGCAATCCAACTAGAAACGAACAGCTAGCACGTTTTTCTACAAATTTGCACATCTGTTAGAATGTACGATGGGAAAGAATTTTCCGTCAGTTCTCAAGATAAAAAAGGTATTTTCATAGATCATTCGAAGGATTATTGTCCCTCTTAAGGAGGGAAGTTTACTTTGAAGATTTCGGGGGTAAGAAGTACAAAAGTTTCTCCCCCTTTTCTTTCGAAAGAGACCGTTAAACCTAAGTGTTACGATTATTGACCAGTGAGGAAAAACATGGCTGTTCTAAGCACTTCAGAAACGATCGTCTGGTTTCTTTCGAGTTTGTGAAAGTAGAAAGTGATGGAAATCACTAGAAGCTATCGTAAAACGTTTAGTTTTTGAGGGAAAACTTTCTTAAATTCTCTTGTTCAATATCGGTGTTGTAATATAATACTCTATAAAAACTCTCGTAACGCTATAGTTGATAGGAAAACTAACAACATATTTTCTGATCCCCCTAAGAATATAATATTTGAATGTTATTGTCGTAAACTAGTCTAATGTCTAAACTTAATCACGCACTAATTTCTTTGCTTTTCTTAGATTCTTTTAATGTGCATTTAGATAGCAATACACAAAGCATCGCTTTGTTATCGAAATGTCAGTGGACTATGCCGCGCTATGTTCATGTCTTAACTATTAGATAAATTTAACTCATAGGTGGCAATGAAGTCGTGAAAACAGTTGAACAACTTGTGTATAACCAAATACAGTTCTTTTAACTTAACAGATTCAAATCTTTAAAAACAACAACTCTGTTATTCGTACCTTATAAAAATAATGTATCTACGACTTTACTACTAATATTATGACATGTAGATATCTACAAAATTCTGTACAATAATTCTTTAACATATTCATTACGTGTATGTAGTGAAAACGAAACGTTATGGCATGTTTGTGCAAGTAGTGACATCTAATAACGATTTTACGAACTGAGTGCGATTTTAAATATTATTTCTATTTTTTTTTATCTGCGAGATGTCGATAATAGAGTAACCTCCAATACATATACGTGGTATTCGATTAGATGCCATTTTTATTGTATAAGTAAATATTTTTCTGTTTGAAAATTATTTTATTTTTGTGTTCGAAAATTCAAAGTACGAAAAACACGATATGGTAATCTCAATTAAGTAAGTACAAAGACTAAATTAAAAACTCAGAGCTTCAACTCGATTTTTTTTTCGTGGCAGCTATCTTTATAGTAGACTGTCTATAGAATAAACAGTATACGGTACACCAGGTGTATGCATAAGTAGTTTCCGGTTTACTTAAGAGATGGCGCCAGCGAAAAGTACGCAGCGTATTCATTTGACACATACGTCATTTTGTTCGTCTGACATTAAACTACAAACACACAAGTTGAGTCTGCCAAACACTAGCATCTTTGTTTTATCGTTCAGTGATCATGTCGAAGTTTGTGCCTGAAAAAGAACATTTGCGGCACGCATTGCTTTTCTTATTTAATCAAAAGAAAAAAATGCTGTTGAAAGTCATCGTGTGCTGGTGGTGAACACGATCCATCGATTAGAACATGTGATACATTGTTTCGACAATTAAAAGTGGTGATTTCAATGTGAAAGACAGTGCGCGCTTTGGTAGACCACAAAAGTGCGAAAACGATCAATTGCAGGTGTTATTGGAGGATGACCCAACTCAAACTCAACAGCAATTGAAAAAAGCATTAAATGTGTCACAAGAAACAATCAGCAGACGTTTACGAGCAATGGGGAAGATCAATAAACTGGGTAAATGGGTCCCACACGATTTGAATGAACGTCAATGGAAAATCGCAAAGTCACTTGTGAAATGCTGCTTCAACCCAACGAAATAAAATCCTTCTTGTATCGAATTGTGACGGGTGACGAAAAATGGATTTATTTTGAAAACCTGAAGCGGAAAAAATCGTGGCTTTCACTGGCGAAGCCGGTCCTTCAACACCAAGACCAAATCGCTTCGGCAAGAAGACCATGCTTTGTGTCTGTTGGGACCAGAGCTTTAGTGTGTATTATGAACTCTTCAAGCCCGGCGAAACCGTTAATGCACAATGCTATCGCCAACAAATGATTAATTTAAATCACGCATTGATCGAAAGACGACCGGAATGGGCCTGAAGACATGGCAAAGTGATTGGGTTACACGACAATGCGCCGTCTCACACAGCAAAGCCAGTGAAAGACACCTTGAAATCGCTTGGATGGGACATCCTTCCGCACCCGCCGTACTCCCCAGACCTGGCGCCATCTGACTATCACCTCTTCGCATCAATGGGGCACGTAGAGCAGCACTTCAGCAATTTCGAAGACGTTGGAAAATGGCTCGACGAATGGTTTGCCGCAAAAGACAAGCAGTTTTTCTGGCATGGTATGCATCAATTACCTGAAAGATGGGCGAAATATGTAGAAGCCGATGGCCAATATTTTGAATAAAACAAAATTAATTTCCCTTGAAAATTACGTGTTTTCTTTACCACAAATACCGGCAAAAACTTATGCATACACCTGGTATATTGGAGGTTAAATTAGTCGATAAGAGTGTCGGCTTGCCATCTGACGGCCCCGTGTGCAAGGTAGACGTGAATTTAAACTTTCCCTTTTGAAATAGAAGAATAAAATTGAAGCAGGTAAACAACTTTATTTTTCACTTCGGAAAATTTACATTAAAGTTGTATGGTATGGAATTCTCTTCTTACTCTTGTAATAAGAATACACATACTCCTTTGAACTTGCTTCAGAAATTTCTTCCACTACCAAGTTAATACAATCGAACCTAGTTAACTGAAACCTTGATAACTGGAGTATCCCTATTACTACTTTCCTTGTACAGACACACAAAAATCTTTATTCCTGAGACTGATAAAACCTCTTTATCTGAGATTACAATTTTTTGATAATTGCCTGTATAACTGGAACAGTTAGGATTGATTGTCTTTATAACTGACTCAACTAGGCTTGCTGAACAAAAGTAAATAAATTAATTAGTTAATCAGTGATACATCCAGGACTAATTACCTCCATAATTGGGACAATGTCATTTTGAGACATACAAATAATGCAGGGTGTGACAGGTCGATGTGCATGGATGGTTTATTGTGGGTTGTAGTAATCATACGCAAATTGAATTTGAAAAATGCCAAAGCGAAAGCTGAATCCTTTATCACCTAGTAAAAAACTAAAGTTATTGTCTGCTTATGATAGTGGAAAGTCGCGTGACGAATTTTATACAGAGTATAATGGATACACTGGGTAAATGGGATACCTCTTTAAATGAAATCAAATAACCGGTATCTTGAGATTCCAGTTATCCAGAATTTACTGTATTTTCAAATTGACATTTTTCAATTCTTTTGAAACTAATTACCAGAGACTCTGTGCTGTAAGTTTAGCTTTACGTATAAATACTGATATGCCAGCAACGAAGCTATTACTAGTATATAATTCAGTAGTATTAGATTTCCTAATTTAACTAGTTTCTAATTCATAGAGTGCTTCTAAACTCCATCTCAGAAATGATATCGAATGGTAAGACTATTTTAATCAGAGCTTCCAAAGTGGGCAGCTTACATTCTGACTTGAAGATGATTAGGATGGTGATACAATAAGAAAATGTAACAGCCTAGTTGCTGTTCCATTTTTATATTTATTTTCTCCCCTTTTATTTTTCTTAGTCTCCGTTTTGTTTTCTTTCAGTGTGTTCTCCTTAGCTCATTCTCTTTGGTTGGTTTTAGACTCTTTGAGCGTGTTCCGCTTGGATTTTTCTTTGGACTTTTATCGTTATCCATCCAGGTTTCCGTTAGTCACGCAGCAATGACTTGGATCTAACGCTTGTTTTTGATTGGCCCTAGTCAATGCTTCGTGACTTGTTTTTTGCTGATTGGTGTGAATCAGCCTTCTTCTCCGTTTGCTGGGAGAACTGCTCTCCCACGCCATGTTAGTTCAGTTCCAATTTTTAAAACGAGACGAGTGGATGTCCGGGCTTTCCGTCACCTGTACTTCCTAAGCCCTGTCTACGAGAGGTAGATATAAACACCAAATTTTGTAAATATTTTGATGATATTTCGATTGATTTCGTCCGTTCCGGAAAATTACCTTAAATCGCATTAAGAAGAATTAAACCGATATAAGTGCTAACAGGACTATTCAGCTACATCATTATTTCGGAATTTCCAACTCATTAAAATTTTATATTATTTTTGTTTTGAGATTATTTATCAGTATGTACAATATGTTCTAAATTTCAGTATGGGGCCGCTATTGACCGAATTCTTACATTATAAATATCGGTTCGTTAGATTTCAATAATCATATGCCAATTTCTCGTCTCCAGTTTTCCATATCTATTCGAAATTCCCGGTTAGCCGTGTTTGACAGCTACCGCATATTTTCCTTACTTGATCAAATTAGCAACATGTCTGCTCGACTATCTTTGCGTACCGTTTTCATGTTAATAGTAAATTTTAATTTATTCAACATGGTTCGATAATTTTGGTTTCAACTCCAGCCACTATTCTCCGATGAAAAAGTCATATTTTATAACAATATTTTGTATTTTCAAAATTTATTCAGAACGTCTTTTGTATAACGTAGTAATCATCTGTAATGACGTCACAAAATTATTAACGTTAAAGTGATTCTTTCATTACCATGTATTTTGGATTAGAACTTCTTTCGTGTAAGTAATACTGTGCTAAAACTTTTCTAAATTATACAACAATATTTCGGGAATAATTTGTGAAAAAATCAACGAAATTTAGTAATTATTACAGAAATTATGGACATTTATGTGTGACTACGTAACTTTCAGTTCTGCTTAATTCATGTATACCAGCGATTCAAATTTGTTTGTTTTACAACTCAACTGTAATTCTGTTCAGATTCTGATAAAATTATCATAGCCGAAAGCGTGAAATATGTAAATTCAAAGCAATAAATTGAAATTCTGAAATTTTTATATTTCTTCGAAAACAATCTTGAGTTTATATTCAGTGAACGTAGTGTAGAAACCTCTCAGTTAACCAGGTACGATCTACGGCATTAGTTGATAATCCTCGTACAGTGTTTAGTAATGTTTATAATGTGCAGTGAGTTATTTAATGTTTAACTTGATATCTATTGGAAATTAGCTATGAATCGTTACGTGAAGTTGACAGCAATTGATACTATATTATTTCTGTGTTTCGGTAAACCTATCGTTTTAAGTGATGTGATTTTAATTAGATTAGATCGGTTCATAAATCCGTAGACCAGTGGTAGGATTCTTTCGCCAGCTGAGAAGTGATAACTTGGGAAAGGAACTAAATATTGAATTTCTGGTTATTTCTGCATTGACATATGAAGTGACTCCAGCATGTGATTTGTGTGAATAAATATTATTTGCGTTTTGCGTTATGACACTACGTTTGGATTGAGTTGCGACCGTCATTCGTTGTGTTCGTTCGTCTTTATTTCAGGAATTGCGATTCCAGACTACAGGTGTGGGCCCTACTAAGGTAAAGGTAAGACATGGTCTTTTGCCACCCTGTAGACTTCGAAGTGAGTAAAGACACCGTATGAGTCACATATGAGTCGTTATGCGTATCATTGTTTGAGATTATTTCCCAAGTAAAGATTTGCGTTTTTCTTTCTTAATCTGTCGCTAATCTGAACCAGCTGGTACTTCGGAGTATGAACTGACGATCTAATTAAAAGATTGGAGGTGTCGCCGGTATTTCCTCCTCGATCTAAATTATTTTTTTTTACAGCGATCACAAGGATCTGGAATCCTCTTTCCCAGATATTCTTAAATCTGGAAGGCATTTCTGCGCCGCTCGTCTGGGGTGTAGAAAATGTTTGGAGCTAGAGGTTAGGTTAGATGCGTTGCGTGGGTACTCTAGGCTCCTGGCGACCCTATTTGTCTGTGTGCTCCACTTTTGGGATCATTAGGTTGGGGACGTTGCAGTTTTTGTGCGACTCCAGCCAGGATTGCCCAAAAACCTGTGCGTTTACAAAAACATAAAGAAATATTCAAGTATCAATATAAATAAAACACTTTACTAATAAATCAAACACGATACACTTTCAATAGTTTGGCGTTGATTGCCTAGAACAAATTGTTATCTAACTACAGCCGTGCCCAGTATCTGTGGGTATTACATTCCGTCACCCACCCACCCCCACGGATAGCTGAAAGCGCGAATCAGAGATAGCAGCTTACTAATAGCGATCACGAATTATGCAAATGCACTCTTCAAGCCCAATACCTCTTATTAATAATCGTTTATTAATCATACATGATAAAAAGATAATAAATTATAGATATTTCTTCCTAAATGAATATAAACAAAATGTTTTTCAGTTAACTTAAATGAACAATTTATGATTACAATACTGTATGTACTAGTGCTAAGTGCGTTGATTATATTACTGACTGTCGATCTTTTATAAGTGGATCCATGGGTACAGGGCACGACTGTATACATTATGTAATCAGCAGTATTTTAATATAAAACAATCTTTTAAAGAGATTCGAAATATTTCTTCGGCGTCGTAAATCAACAGAGATGCTACCAAGAAAACAAAAGAATTGCTGCCTTTATTGAATTGAATTGATTTTAAGGCCTTTAGGCAACTACGGCTCAGGCCGTATGGATGATTATGGGATGAATTGGTGGAATGAAGAAAGGTTAAAAAAAACTATCTCTCTTTCTCTCTAAGATTCATTATCCCCTCCATTAATTAGCGAAAATTACATTCTTTCCTGTAAATTGATTAACCTTTTTGAAAGTTAAAAGAATGAGTTAATTAAAAATTATAATTCTAGAAGGGGGGGAAATGTGATTGTTTCTCAATGAAAACTTGAACATTTTCCAAAATTTACATATTGAAAATTCCAGTCTGAAAATTTCCAGACGGCATCTAGTACAAGCCAATCACACTTTTCGATATATTAAATCAATATTTCATTCACCTTATCATGTTTGACATGCATTTCGCCATTGTGGCTCGTAGAATCAAGCGAACAAAATGTTTTGCCAACCAAGTGGCGATTCAAAATATGAATTATAGTAGTGTATAACTGCTTGAACTGTATGTTATTCAAGACTATTGTTTGTTTGATATAACTCGATTTTTCTTTAGCGCTGTGATTGCTTCGAATCAGAGCGTTGGGAATTAGGGTAAAATATCGAGACATTGACATCGTTAGGAAATGAATGAAACCAATACAAATATGATATATTAAGAAAATAAACTCCAAACCTTTTGTATGAAGTAATGGGAAAAAGTAATTGAAAGAATAAACATATGCAACAGTCAATTTTATTAATAAATTAATCCAAGTGGGGTTTCCGGCCTTTTTCATTTTACGTCAATTACTCAAATTTTAGTAGAGGAAAACAGAAAATAACTTTCACAGACCAAAGTTCGTTTCGTCCTTCAATAATGAATACAATTAGTCTTAACAAAATATTAATAGTAAACTCAGGATTGTGTGCAGACACTTTTGGAACAGAATAATGTTCCAATGCTGTCTGCACACAATCCTGGGTTTACTATTAATTTCTTGTTAAAACTAATTGTACTCGTTATTGAAGGACGAAACGAACTATGGTCTGTGAAAGTTATTTTCTGTTTTCCTCTACTAAAATTTGAGTAATTGACGTAAAACAAAAAGCGCGGGAAAACCCACTTGGATTTAGCCTTAATCACATGTAAGAAAATGGCTAACATACTTTAGTTCTCAGTGAATGATTTTCAATTTTCAGAAGCAAATGCAAAATTAGGATTAACTGAGATAAACTAAGTATAATTGGAGAAATTACTTTTATTAACAGAAGTGACTTTTGATAATAAAGAAACCATGACCAATCTTTCTTTGTTTATGAGTGACGGATCACTGTTGACATTCTTTAAAAAAGGGATAAAAAATAGCAAAAGAAATCTTCCAATAGCAAGATTTTATGGAGTACTTTAGAATTTGATGTAACAATCCTTATTGCTGATAAATACAGAGTAAAGTCTTTAATGGTACTATTCTAAAGATTATGAAAGTAAATAGTTAATTATTTGAATACGTACGTTTAAAAAAATATAAATATGGTTGAGATGTTACAAGTTTTGTACTATGATTTAAAAGGAGGAAATTGAAAATCGAATCGAATCTTGGAAACTTGTGAAGAATAAATATGGTACACAACTTCTTGGTCTGATATTCTTAGTAAAAGTCATGTGTGATATTGGTCCTTATGTACAGTTTGTTTGCAAACTGTTTTCTCTGGTGGGAGAAACTTTAGACAAGCTATACCAGCTTATATCAGTGCTTTAAAATGAACTTAAAAAGATTTGTAGTCGACCTTCTCTTTTGTGTCCAGATTTTGATCTAACCCTTCTCAGTTTGATATCCTGCTGATTTAGTCTCGGCAAGATTAAAGAATTAATATCATTACTTTCTAGGTAATGGTTTTTTGATGAAAATCTAAAGTATAAAATAAAACTTTTTAAACACATACTTTTCTTGCATTACTAAAAAGAAAAGTATCGGGCGCGCTCTCATATACAAGTAGTCATTTTATAAATTCTGAATTTGCGCGCCTCATGATTTTGTTTTTAGTCATGCATAAACAAATTTTTCTTTTTTTTACTTTTTAGTAAGAATTGTTTAAGAAAACCATGACTTTAAAAATATATTTTTTCGATTTATTTCTGTGTTGGAATACTTCTCAAGCTAATGTTTTGTGACCCTACTCTTAAAGTGTTCTGCAACGAGTCTAAACCAATATCGTTGCAGGCTAGTATGTATTTTAGGATAAAGAAGTCCATATTTTAAAAAATATATTAAAATATACTTTTAAAATATATAAATGTAATATTGCTATAAATTATTATTATTATTATTATTATTATTATATGAAAGTAACAATGAAATATTGTGTTGTCATTCGACTTACGTCGCTGTGCAAAATTTCATCATTGTATGACGTCAGGATATGAGTTAAATTAACGTTGCAAGATTTGAGGACACCAGAAACCATTGCCAGCCGGGTAGCCGTGCGGACTACGGCGGTAGGTCAACGACTCGAAGGTCCCGGATTCGAGACTCGGCAGGGGCATGGGTGTGGATTTTAATGGGTAAAGGGTGAATCGTGACGGGCCGAAGTCCAAAGTTACTAGACTGGCCCATATAAAAATAAAGTTTACCAAAGTTTTTACTACGAACCATTGTGATAAGAATGTAATAGCAATAAATATTTACAAGTTGTCATAATTCATAAATAAAACTTTAGTTGATTGGCTTTTTAACGTGTACATTTTACATTACAGGACATATGATTTTGGAAAAATACTACGAATAGTGCCACGATGCAGTAATTGGATGCAGGATATGTTTGGAATATGTGTCATTCTAACAAAAAATAATAATTCAATAAACCTATGTCCAAAAATTCGGAATTTTAGTGCCAAAGACTAAGTAAAAAAACGTTTTAAGATTTTGCCATTCTCTTGGGCAAAAATTACATGTTTTAACTTCCTTGAAATTACAATAGTTTCACTCCTGCTAGTCATAAAGTAGATTTATGCAGAATAAACACTTTATTCTTCATTAATGCTATGTTATTCGTTTCTTTTTAATATAAGGGGAATAAAATGTAATTTAATAATCTATGGTTATTTCATTTCGAGACGTCCAATTTCTTTGAGTAATTTTGATTTTTTAAACTGTTCTGATGTCAGATGTTGTTTTCATAATGATTTAGACCATTATAGATTTTCAAAGCATAATTTATAATCTACATCATTCTCCTGCACTCTTTATATGCGCAATTCACTATTATTATTATTTTTTTTTAAAAAAAAGGACTAAAGCTTAGAAAAAGCTTGGTTCAAAGCAAAAATGGTAAATTCTGTTTCTGTATGTGATACCAGTAAAGTACAGAACTTGAATTTGGATTATTTCAATTTTGTCTTTTCTTTTGTAAGGCCAACAACCCATTTGCAAACTACCATTATATTTGTGCAAATTTCTGCTGTTGTTTCTTTTAAATACCTCTTAATAGCCTTAGGCCAAAATCTTCTCTCAATTCACTCTAAATGAAGAAAGCTAACTGAACGAAAAGAACCAGCTAGCTTTAGGAATACCAGCTTTAAAACGTCCGAGCTTTAGAATCACCTGATTTCCGAATCATCTGACGAAATAAATATGAAGATCATATAACCCAAATCTGAAATCAGTTTCTCTCTACCTCCTTTCTTAGAGCCTGTGTTACAGACGGTCAAAATGAAACAAAGAGAAACAAATGGTTACTGGTACCTTCATTAGTAGGGGCAGTAGAATTCGGTGACTCGCGAAAATTTTAAACACTCAAGAAATCAAATAGAATAATGGGTGCAATTATGGGGGCATTACCCCTAAATCATTTCAGAATGATTTTATACTCTGGCTCAGAGATGGACAGAGGGCGACATCTTGAATGTCTACCTTTACTGCGAGGTCGTAGAGCTGACAACTCTACACCGCTAAAACATGTCAAGAAATAGTAACAGATGGTTCATGGATTCTCCTGGGGTAAAATATTCCGGAGGTAAACTAGTCCCTCATTCATATCTCCGGGCTGGGACTGCTTCAGGGGGCTCTATGAACAGGATTAAGAAAGACCTTAGAATAGGAACGTGGAACGTACGAACATTATACCAAACGGGCGCTCTTCAGGTGGCGGTACGCGAGACCGAAAAGTACGAGCTAGACATATTAGCGATACAAGAAGTTCGGTGGGAGGGTCAAGATAGCATCCCACAGGGCAAGTACACTTTCTACTACGGGGGAACACAGTCTCACGATTTAGGAACAGGGTTCCTCATTAAGAATAATATCCTTCAGGCGGTTCAGAATATAGAGTTCGTAAACGAAAGACTATCGTACGTTACGATACGTACTCGATGGGGTAACACGGTTTTATTAAACGTCTATGCTCCGACCGAGGTGGCTACTGATAACGACAAAGATATATTCTACGATGAGCTAGAAAGGTTGTTTGACCGATTACCGAAGTATAATTCGAAAATTGTGTTGGGTAATTTCAATGCAAAGATAGGGAGGGAAGAAAAATATAGACCTACTATAGGCAAATACAGTCTTCACGAAAAGACCAACAACAATGGAGAAAGACTGATAACTTTCGCGATTTCGAAAAACTTACTGGTAAAGAGCACGTACTTTGAACACAAAGACATACACAAATACACATGGGTATCTCCAGACGGCAAAACTCTCAACCAGATCGATCACGTATTAGTAGACAGACGAAGACACACCAACATAATGGATGCTAGGTCGTACAGAGGAGCGGAAGGTGACACCGACCATCAATTAGTGATCACAAAAGTAAGGGAAAAGTTATGCATCGCGAACAGAGAAAGCAAGGGATCAAAACATCTGAAATTCGAAGTGAAACTATTAAATAATCCGAGCATAAGAGCAGATTACCAACTCGAACTCTCAAATAGGTTCGAAATC
>JAGDQP010010787.1:37320-54750 GCA_022664845.1 Lepisma saccharinum
AAGTTATACAGTATCCTGATACGATTTGGAATTCCGAAAAAATTGGTTCAACTAGTGAAGATGTGTCTCAGCGACCCCATAAGCAGAGTACGGATAGGTAATAATATGTCAGATAGTTTCAAGATTCGCAACGGATTGAAACAAGGCGATGCCTTGTCACCACTACTGTTTAACTTCGCGTTAGAATATGCGATTTTAAAAATTAAAGGGGACAAAAAGGGACTATCATTGAATGGTTTGAATCAACTGTTTGTATACGCGGATGATGTAGATTTAATAGGGGACGATATAGATGCACTACAAAGCAACACCGATGTCTTAGTAGAAGCGTGCGATGAGATAGGTCTACAGGTAAACATAGCTAAAACAAAATACATGATAACAAGCCGAAGCACAGGGAATGAAGGAATTAAAAACATAAGAATTAGGGATGAGGTAATAGAGAAAGTAAACAAATTTAAATACTTGGGAGCATACGTAACAAGCAAAAATGAGGTCACTGAAGAAATAAAAAGTCGCTTAGTATCGGGGAACGCATGTTTCTATTCAGTCCAAAAACTTCTAACATCGCGATTAATATCAAGGAAATTGAAATTAAAAATATACAGAACGGTTATTCTGCCGGTAATACTTTACGGTTGCGAAAGTTGGAGTACGACCCTAGCAGATGAACATAAATTACGTGTATTTGAAAATAAGGTTTTGAGAAAGATATATGGGCCGAAACGGGACGAGATGACTGGAGAGTGGAGGAGACTGCATAATGAAGAACTCCACGGACTGTACGATTCACCAGATGTTGTAAAAATAATGAAATCGAGACGACTAAGGTGGGCAGGGCATGTAGCTCGGATGGGGGAAAAACGAAGATTATATTCTATCCTGGTTGGAAGGCCCGATGGAAAGAGGCCATTGGGAAGACCGAGACGTCGTTGGGAGGACAATATTAGAAGAGATCTTCGAGAAGTAGGTGTTCGTGATGAAAACTGGCTTGATACTGCCCAGGATAGAATCCAATGGCGAACTTTTGTTACTGCGGCGATGAACTTGCGAGTTCCATAAGCCATAGAGTTAGTTAGTTAGTTAGTTAGTTAGCTTTTAAAGTAATTGCCCTTGTCCCCCACCCCTCCCGGGTCTCTCTCCTTAATCCGCCAATGAATGGAATACATAGATATGGTTGTTAACTTTTTGTGAAAATGAGCTTTCTAACTCTCGAAATTGAGACACTTTGCTTCGATTTACGAATTCTGAGCTCTACTCAAGATATTGTACCATTTTTATTCATTCATTCACGAAAATAGTACTTAAACAACCGAAAAAATAAAATTCGTCTCCGAAAACCTATTGTCTCGAACTGGTGTAGCACGGAGAATGTTACAATTTAGTACAGTAAATGGTTCATAGATGGCAAAAAATTTGCAAACATTGTCAGGTGCTTTGAAAGCCATTCGGATTCCGGTCTCAAATACAAACTGTCAGATTATTTCTTCAAAGCTTTCCTTTGTCCTACCGACAGTCACACAAATGTACCACGACCTATTTGGAATAATTTTCATTACATGCGTATGAAAATTCAGCTGAGTGATTAAGAGGTAAATTTCTTTGTGAAGTGGTTATTTAAATGTTGATGTTTCAGCTACTTGATGTACTTTACAAGAGTTCCTTCTGGTATATGGCGTTGTACGTTTTTAATATGGAGTTATTTTGATTATTTGGCATCCAGAACTTTCTAAACCGTGTTCAAAATTGTCATAAGGACACTTGGAACATGATTAAAAAAAATATATTCTAACTTACCTAGTAAAACAACAATCCACCATGTTTTTTCCTGTGTTTTGACTCCTGTAGTGAGCGCAGGTCACAGTGTTGCCGGACAGGACTTTTTGCGCGCAGCTAATTACCAGACTAGCGTCTCAGGGAAGCACAAAACCCCGCCCACTGTCGCTCATTATCATTTTTTTTAAATGTATATACACATTAGGAGATTTAATAAAAGTAGTGATCAAGGGCACTTGGAGGTTAGGTAAGTCAGGCTCGGTGTTTTTTTATTGCACACGCGACTTTCACAGATACATTGTTTCTACGTGCGCTCTTGGTTGGCGCTTTTTTTTTTATCGACTTTCAAAGTTCCATCCACTGTCGCAAATTATTTTTTTACTATTTTTTTATGTGCGTACGCATTAGGAAATTTAATAAAAGTAGTGACCAAGGGTATTTGGAGGTTAGGTAAGTCACGTTCGGTGCTTTTTTTATTGCACACGCGACTTGCACAGAAACATTGTTTTCACATACGCTCTTGGCACTATTTTAGCGACTGTCAAAGTTTCATTTAGAGGGTTCTAGCAACATTTTGCTGCTGTTGTGGCACGTTTCCCAGCTTTGTTGTTGGCAACACTGGTATGACGTGACGTCAGGACTGTCGCTAGTTCGGTAGTTCATAGTGATATAGTTGTGCAACATGTCGTATGTTGTTCCTGTGCCTGGTGTCTTGATGTCAGATGACCCGTGTTATGAATGCGGGCCTACTAACTACGAAATTGTAGAACTATGTGCGTACGGTGATGCCGATGGGAATATTTTGGATTTGTTTAAGCGACACTGGGTATTGCCGAGTGGTAAAATATGTCATCATTGCGGAGAAACTTTCTGTTTTGGGCAGAGAAAGACTAGTAGATAAGGTTAATTTTTGTTTCGATGCTACGTTTGAAAATCATGTGAAGTTCTGTGATGGAGCAGTCGGAACTCCTCAAAATGCTGTTTTGCTTTCCAAAGCCATGAAAGAGCCTAAAATGCGTGAAAAAATGAAAATGAAAATGAAAGAGCCTAAAATGAATAAAAAAAAAGTTGCTACAGTAGAAATTGTCATGTTATTGTAACATCACAACTTCGACTTTAGGAACTTTTCTTTCCATTTTGCACTCATTTTAGTGTCTTTCATTGCTATAGGAAGCAAAACATAGCATTTTGAAGAGTTCCAAGTGCTCTATGTCAGAAGGAGCTTTTGTAAATAATTACCGATGTTTAAATTTGGAAATGTGGAAGAAATATGTGAAACTTGGAAATAAATAAATAATTACCAGTATTAGTAAATGTTTGCTATTTTATTAGAAATGCACTTTATCTAGGAGTTTAGCACCATGCGTTAGTGCAAGGTTTATGTCCAAAGATTTTAAACGCCATTGAAAGCAACTATCATTTTAGCTACTCAAGAAATTTACCCTTGTACTCAAATAATTTTACCTTGTACTCACGATATATTAACATCTTCACTCACTAAATTTAAACACTTTTTGTTGAAGAAATTTCCCCGTCTCTATCGTTAGTATGACCGGAGCAGAGCGACTGTAACTTGTGGTGTCTCTCCATTTCCAGTCTTGTCTTCTTTTGGAAGATCTGTGCCTGCAGATACGTTAATGACCCAATTGTTCCGAACCAAGGTAAGTCTATGACGATTAGGCATTGTCTGTTCTCTGATACAAATGTCCTATGAGCGGGACCTACAATGAATATGGAATGCGTTCAACGTATCTCGCAAAGAATTTTACCCAGAACTCCTTCTGTACGAGGCAGAGATTCCAACAGGATTTTCAGTTTGGGGTTCCAAAATCCTCCGGAAACACCTCCAACTTTAAAATATTTACGGTTAAAATTGGGAGGGTGTAAGTGGAGCTTTGCATGGTTTCTTTCATTTTTGACCGTAAAAGTTTTAAAGGTGGAGTTGCTCTCGGGAATTTTGGGGTAATCCCACAGGAAAAGAGATCCTGGCGGAATCACTGTTACGAGGCGACGAGAAAAGCCCCACGCTCCCTGGGAATTTCATCTTAGCTCGTAGAAGTGACTTAATAAGAAAAGTAAATGTATAAGAAATTACCAATTTCTATAATTACTCAGTGGAAAATATGGTTGAATTAAGATGTACTTATCGTAATGATCAAAGACTAAACCGTTTCCTTAGTTCTCTCTTTGTCCCTCTCTGTTATATTCCAAAAAACATTTTACGTAACATAGAGTAATTACGATCGAACCGACGTAGTGAAAGATGTATCACCTGGTTCGTATTCACAAAGCATAACCTACATCTGCTTGCAATTTTCTCCTTTCCTTTGTATAAATCATACGTACCAACAAATCATAAAATTACCTAATAAAGCTATAAAGCATTCACGCTCTTTGCAATTTTCAAACACTAAAACAAAATTAAACCAACAGTAGACTGCGAAAGTTATTAGAACACCATACCAAAATGCATCTGGAGACAATGGATTTACGATGGTCATTAACTACCTTCTGCCATTCTCTCTCTCTCTCTCTCTTTCCCTCTCTCTCTCTCCCCTCTCCCTCTCTCTCCCCCACCCTCTCTCTCTCTCCTCAGTTTCATAAAGACACACCGAGTAAGGAAAACAATGCAATAATTTCAAAATGAATACCCACTTGGTATTCTTCTCACGTGGATGACAAATTTATTTCCAGAGGAAGTTTCGAAAAGTTTTTAAATGGCTGAAAATGATTCCTTGCTCCTTGACCAGCAGACCCTCTGAGCACTATGTTTTCCTTTTCCTTTCTTTCTTTCTGTTGGCAGTTTGTTTCTTTTAAGAGGTCGAAAATCTCATTTCTAAGAAATCCAACTTTCGACAAGGTACTTACTTGTTAACTCTTGAGTTGAGGTAGCAAATAAAAAAAAAATCAGAGAAAAGTAATAAATGGTTTTCTGAGACGTCGTCGCGAATTATTTGTGTTAGTGGCCAGTTACCCATCTACTAAAAACAAACGTTGGAAAATAATTTCGGCGGATTCTTTCAGTCAACGGAAATTTATGAATAGGCTGCTGGCTTTTGTGTTTTCTTCGTTGCTGCTGAGACGTTTATATGTCTTATAAATATACATTGAGTGTATGTGGCAAGTCTTTACTTATTTTTGTTTGCAATGGAGACAATCTTCATCTTTTTTAAGTAATTCTTGGAAACCTCTGATTTAGTACAGTCTGCAACAAAGAGTTTCTTACCAAATGGTTTTCGGTGTGACAGTTGGCTTATAAAGTAACCTTGTAAGGATTTTCGTACTTCTATTCGTAACTCGTTTTCCAAATCTAGGCTAGTCTAAAGATACTAGAGAGCATTCTAAATCATATATTCTTCGAGCATACACATATTCCTTAATAGTGATGCAATGTATAACAGGAAAGTGATGAACAACCATAAAATGATTGCCAGTAAGCCTACTGAAAATTTGAAAAAAAGAAACATGTTCAAATAAATGTTTATTAATATGTGATAGTGTAACCAAAGAACTGTTATTTCCGCAACGTTTTCAATCACTGTTGTAGAGGGAAAAGTTTCTGACACTTTGCAAACAAATCTGACTCTCCATCTTTTATTTCACCATATCAGTAGACTCCAGAATTTACTTACGTCTTCTTATATTCTAATTTCACATGTAAAATTTAAGTAGAAACTAGAGATCACATCAAACCTTCCGAGATAAAATGTTTCCCCCAAAGTTGGAAAACATTTTAGCACCATGTCTTCCTAGAAGAGAGCCAAAATTTAGCCACTAAATTCGTAGATCACCAAGAGATTTTGGTCAAAGCTGACTACATAATTCACATCCTGAAAATTTCACAAATTAGCAACAACACAGTTAAATTGTCCAATATAACAATGGTCCAGCCCACACTTCAGAATAACTGAGAAAGCAGAGCAAATATGTTAGAAAGGTCCAGTTTTACAGATCTTTTTTCAAACAAAAATTAATTGGGTCTCAGTCCAATAAGATAATTAACATGTCACAATTTAACCAACATTTATCAACGACGCAATTGATTGGTTAAGTACAGCAGACTTGACTAGGAACATCTAACGATCCTTAAATACTTTTAGACATCCTATGTTGGCAGCATTATGCTTTTTGGGTGTACGTAATACCCTTAAACTTGGATTTTTAGCACCTTAAGTAGTCTACATTATTCAAAGACTGCGCACTTCTTTCTAACTTAGAAGAAGTTTCTTCCCTCACCAGTAGATTACTCTGACCCCAAAAGCTTATTTTCTTAAAGATCCTGGTAAACTGAAATGTGATGGTTCAGGATTTTGTGTTAGCTAAAGTAAAGCCGTATGAACCAATTATAAGTTTCAATTTATTGGGATGTTTATGTAAATGATATATTGAACTGAAGAGACATCTACCGGCAAGGAAAGAAACAAGTTGAAAACAAGAACGAAATGCGTACATATTTAATAATGTAGGTTAGTCTTCTATATAGTTATCTGTCGTTTTAGTATGCGCATGAATAGCTGATGCCGAGATGTATTGAAAACAAAGTCCATTATGGCTATTCAGTGAGACATGATAGACAATGATTCGCCGCAAAGATCAGTGCTGACCCTCAAAGAAGAGAATGTTGTGGTTCCAGCAAAATGGAGTGGTAGACCACACAGACTATATCATCATGCTTCTTGTGAGGAACATGTTTCAAGTGTGGCATTTCAGGTCATGGAAATGTGAATTGATCATCCTGTTCTAATCTTTCTCTTCCAATCTTTAAGGCTACTTAAAACGTGCTGTGAGCCTCACAAAACTAACCACATTGAACGACCTCAAATAATACATGATGTAAAAATAGAAAACACATGAAATAATATGCTCTAACGGATACTACTCAGCCTTAGGAATCGATGCCAACCGTTTAATTTGACCATTTGAAAGATGTAACTTTGAAACAAACAATGAAGACTGATGATGATGGGTGTTTCACCCTTAGTATTCTCTATGACTCGAGGGTCCCTGAGCAAGATCAACCGATGGTGGTTTGTCATTGCCTTCCATCAGATGAAGACGTCCTAAGGACAAGATCTATAGGTGAAAGTGGGATTCGAACTACTTATGACCCCACCGAGTATTAAACCTTGTACTACTTGATTCCAAGACTACGAGCATTGCCACTCAATCCTGGGGCGGGGGGCAAAGAATTATAAGTGCTGATGACTCTGATAAATGGTCTGTATAGTTATTGTTATAACATTAAACTATTGTTGCTCCTTGCTACAAATTGTAGCCTTTGTGCCTTTTTATACACACATGACCGGTGTAATATACTCACACATGTGCTGTCTCTCACACACATACACTCACAAAACAGACGGAGAGATCGAAAGGGCCAAAGTCTGCGTATGGTTCTTGCTTGTGTGCTATACAGTATACGTGTGTGTGTGTGTGGGTGGGTGGGTAGGTGGGAGAGAGAGAGGGGGTACTTATGCTAGAAGCTGTAGCCCCTCCATTCCTGATTATAAAAGGCATTTGCCATTTGATGAAGTGAGGGTTATATGTTCATAATGACACGATATTCTGAGAGTACATAAATCACGTAGTCCTCTTGTTATTGATAAATGCTCTCGCATGCTCATATTAACAATATGCCTTCCTGTGTACATATTTCTTCCTCCTTTATTTCGTTATTTTTAATTGCATGAACTGTTATTACAGCTGCATAATAAGCAGGATGATTAATGGCCATATATTAAACATTCATCTAGCAAACTTCAAATAGGAGAGAATCAGTTGTTAACCTGTCATGTTTTGCGAAAACCTGTTGCCTTTCCCTCCTTAAAGCAAAACTCTAACCATAGTACTTACAGCTCGTTGGTAACAAGATATTGCGATGACCGCAAATTAATAGATCAACCAACATATAAGGAAAAGAATATATTACTTACATAGCAGTAAGTACATTAACTGTACTGTACGTAATTCGCTACAGTGTGTGAAATCTGCGGGTATTTTTATTTCTTAACTCTAATTATTCATTGCATTTTAAAGAGTCTCGTCAGTTTTCTCTTCTAGAAATCCACTGAGCGAGATAAACTGAAAAGCTACGTTTAGTGTACCGCCAAAACGTTATTTGGTACTTTTTTTTAATTTGATTTAGCAACATAGGCTAGATTACTCGGACTAGACAGCCAGAGAAATTGATTTCAGATTTGAGTTCAGCAACCTTGATTATATGACTCCATTTTAAATCTGATGACTAAAGCTAGATTTATGAGGCTGTTTTGAATTTGGTGACTCTAAAGCTGAATTTATGCTGCTATTTTAAATTTGGTGACTCTTAACTGGATTTATGCGACCATTTTGAATTTAGTGGCAGCCTATTTGTATGTGGTGACTCTAAAGATGGATTTATGAGGCCATTCTGAATATGGTACGTCTAAAGCTGGATTTATGCGGCTATTTTGAATTTGATGACTCTTTATGGGTTTATGCGACCATTTTGAATTTGGTGGCCACCTATTTGTATGTGGTGACTCTAAAGCTGGATTTATCGGCTATTTTGAATTTGATGACTCTAAAGCTGAATTTATACGGCTATTTTGAATTTGTTGAATTTTAACTGGATTTATGCGACCATTTTGAATTTGGTGATTTTTAACTGGATTTTTGCGACCATTTTGAATTTGGTGGCAACCTATTTGTATTTAGTGACTTTAAAGCTAGGTTTATGAGGCCATTCTGAATACGGTACGTCTAAAGCTGGATTTGTGAGGCTATTTTGAATTTGGTGACTTTAAAGCTGGATTTTTGCAGCTGTTTTGAATTTGGTGACTCTTAAACTGGATTTATGCGACCATTTTGAATTTACTGGCGATATTTTTGTATGTGGTGACTCCGAAGATGGATTTATGATGCCATTTTGAATATGTTGCCTTTAAAGTAGGATTTATGAGGCCATTTTGAATATTGTACCTCTAAAGTATTATTTATGAGGTCATTTTGAATGTAGTGACTCTAAAGTTGAATTTTTGCGACCAATTTGAATCTGGTGTCTCTAAAGCTGGCAGATCCTTTTAATTTAGTTTTCTCCATTTTAAAAACACATTCTAATTTTGATATAGACACTTGAGAACGTATTCACCGGGCCCGCACTAAGTTGGTTCAAAGTAAATATGTTGGAATCCGAACCACTGAGTTCAAATACATTTCCGTGAATCAAAAATTGGACAAATCATTCTTGAATCGAAATGTAGTTACCCGTACACCACTGAGAACGTTTGATCAGGTATAACAATATTATGGTGTTAAAGCCCAGAAATAGCGAACCCCATGATCATTGGTAAAAGAAGTGAACTGGGATTTGAATTACATGATAGAATCATTTGCATAAGCTAGCACTAGAATAGTGTCAATTGCACTGTTAAAAAAAATGTTGAGAAACTTTTCTGGAAAAATTATCAGCGCAAACCAAGTAACCGGTCGCATGGAAATTCTCAGTAACTTTAGTGACGAAAATCCAATACCTTTGAGTCCTCAAAATATCCAAATAATGAACACTCATAAAATTTTCGACTCTTGTTCAAATTCGAATTCCTACAGGTTCATTAAACAGGTTCATAGTTGTTTGGAGCCAACTTTACCAAAAACTGTAGATCTTATCTTAAAAAGCTCACCATACTTTTGGGGGCGTTAGTACAATTCAATCAATAAGTCCCTTCTCAGTAAACATTCTGAAAACTAAAAAAAATTGGTCGATTCCAACATTGCCTGATTGTAACATACTTAAGTTTATTTGCTGGCATACTCATTTCGCTGGGTATGAGTAGGGTCTTCTCTTTCTTTGTTGTAAACTATTATCGATATTTTCAACAACCCCACTCCAAAGGTTGCTCGTCTCTCAGAAACGAGAAAGCCTGGTATTGACCTGCTCGAAGATACACAATTTATTATTATATTGGGTCCAGTTCTGTGCTTTGATGTATTGTTTAATTAAGTATGTTTGTCATCGTAATTGACAAGTCTAGGACTCCCAATTCAAAGTCCACTGAAAGTTTCTCTTACTCATATACTAGACAAATTCCGAAACAATACATATGATTCCAGAGACAGCATCCTTCTCTTTCTTCTTCGCGCAATGCACTGAATAAACTGTAACACACTCATATTATTTGGTCAGCCAGTTAGAGAGCCATACGTTACTTTATGCAGAAATCGTTTTCAGAAATCTATTCTGTTGGATTTCTAACAGCATCGAAACCTCCAACAGAATATCTTCTTCAAAGTGTATACTTACGCAGAAAGCGATCTCAAGCCAAGTTTAGGTGGAAATGTTTTATATGTGTGCATGTGAGTGTGGTGGTGTAATTAAGGTAGACACAGCGGCTACTTACGTATACCGGCCAGAGAAGCAGAAGGATAAATATTTCGATCAGAAAACGGTTAGCTTCAGACATGATCATAGAAAATAATTAGAAAGTTATAGAGCAGCTATTGCATGTGTAAAGTTTAACGCAACATTGTGTATTTGCATTTTTTTCGTCAGTGGAGGCCAGGCTTCGATGTTCACGATTCCGTTACAGGCGGCTCAGTCCCTACGACCATGGATACGGGCCTGGTCTGTAACGAAACGTTTTTGTAGTCAGTCAGATAACAGGCTTTCTTTCATATGTTTTTCAGTGTAATGTAATGAAGGGTGTAGAGTCCAGCTGAGGCCTTATGATACTGTAAAGGCAGAAAAGATTAAGAGTGTAAATTCTTATAGACAATGCTTTGTTCTGTGAAAAGGGCTCTCTGGTATTCTGCAAGTAAGCTCTAATTAATCTTAATTAGAGGATGGGATAAAATATTGTTGATTTATATTCAAGGAGCGTAAATACTTGAGTTTTTTATTAAAATAAAATAATAAAACCGAAAAATAATAAAGCACATAGCTATTTTCATCTTTAATTGAAATTAGAATGACTATGGTACCTGGTATGTTCAAAATTTACGAAACTGAGTTAAGCTAAAGAGCAGTGCAATTTTTGAAAAAAGAAAAATAGATACCGAAATTATTAAAGACGCCGTTGTAATTAAAATTTAATAACATAGATATAGTAAAGTTAATGTTCTTTAGGGAGGAAGCTATGTGCAAAATCAGCAGTACTTGATTAGTCTTGGCTTATTGATTCTTTTTTTTTTTCTTCCTTCCGTTAAGGAAACGAAAACCATTTGCATGGAATGGTGCTTCTACCAGGCAATTACTTGAGAGTAACTTAGAGTTTAATATGAGCTTGAAAGGTGATAAAGGAAGCTAAAAGCTGGAAAGGAAGCCGCTTGATGAGAAACTGGTCTGCTTTTAGATTTTTCTCCCCTTCTTTTTTATAACTCTTTAAGATAATTTTCAAGAGATGTCGCTAGTAATAAGCATTAATAATTAAGGAAATTCTGATAGCTGGAACACTATTATTATTTGAAAGTGACCATCAAAGTTCGGCAGCAGAGTAAACTGTTCAGTAAAAGCACTTGAGTGTGCAATCAGAGTGAAAGAGTGAAAGACTTTCATCTCTGCAACTAATGTCCAATCATTACATTTCACAGAGTCTACTATAAGAACAATTTAAAATGTACTCCTGTGAAACAAGGCGAATATTCACTCGCTCATGACGTACAAAAATGTATTTTTGTTTATGCACAATATGGGTGTGTTGTGCCCGTGCATTGTTATCACACAACGCATAGGGAAACCTATCGCAGTCGATGAATAGGACAAGGAATCTACCTATCGATAGTTTAGAGTGCGTTTTTTTTTTCAACCTGCATACAAAAGTGGGGATATCAAGAAATCTCCAGAACACGCGATAAAAAGTGCATTCGTCCATAAAGATGATCGCAGTGACCAAAAATTTTAAATCATAAAAGTAAGTCAGAAAATACACATTGTTTGTGGAACACTTAAAGAAATGCAAACAGATAATAATAAATATGTTGTAGGGTACGTTCCTCACGGCCCCCATCTGAAGGTCAGCTATATTGAATCTTGTTAGATTTTTTTTTTAATGTGAATGTAAATTTTATTCTCCTGTGAACAATTTTACAATATTTTAGTCGGTTTTGTCAAGTTAATATCTTAATATACATATAAGTGTTATTACATAGACATTACATATTTTAAATAATATTTATCAAACAACAGACAAAATTCCCTAAAATTCCATATTTTCCAACTCATTTGTTTCAAACTCCTCTACAATATAAATGATCTTGCTTTTAAAGTAATGACTTAATACGGAGGAGAAGGGTTGTGTGAGTTGTCTTGGGTAATTTATTGAATAAATCTATACCTTCTCAGATGTGACCATGTTGCGTTTTATATAACCCTGTAGGTACAGTACATCTAACTTATAATTCTTTCTGGTATTATGTATGTGAACACCAGATCTCTGGTTATATCTACAATAATTTTCTTTAACGTGCATTAAAGAAGTATGTATGTATACACTAGGCACTGTAAGGCTATTCAATATTCTAAAGCTTTCTTGACATGATTCATACAATTTTAAATTATCGATGCACCTAATTTTTTTTTCTGCCACTTGAAAACTTTTTTGTATCAGCAGAATTTCCCCAAAGTAAAGTGCCGTACGTTAAATGTGAATGGAATAATCCACAATATGCCAGTAACAATACATTTCTACTAACACGTTTTTAGTTTCTAGAGTAAAAATATTACTGTAGTTAGTTTGTTACATAGCTTCTGAGTATGGCTATCCCAGTTTAACTTTTGAGCTATATAATTAAATCTAATAACTCTACATTTATATTATCATTGTTTGATATATTTAAATTAAAAAATATTTCCTCTGTCTTTGTATGTTTTTTGGAGAGATTACTAAACCAATTTGTGGCACTTTCAATAATTTTGTTGTTTATGTTTATAAGCGATTCGATATTATTATTAGTAGTAAATAACGTCGTATCATCAGCACGAAGACTGGTTTTACGTGGTAAATAGTTTGGGAGGTCATTCAAATATAACACAAACGAAAGCGGTCCCAAGACAGATCCCTGTGGAACCCCCTTGTAATACATTTAATCTATTTGATCTTCAATTATGTATTATCTGTTTCCGTCCATGAAGGTAGGAGGATATTAAGTTAAGTTCTACACAAGTCACGCCATAACATTTCATTTTGTTAATAATTATATCATGCGATATAGTATCGAAGGCTTTACTAAGATCTAACATAGTGGCACTAGCTCTAATTTGTTTCCCATACTGTCATACACTGATGATATTAAATTTTCAATACCCTTGATGGTACATAATGTAGTTCTCAAGCCATATTGTGCATCAGATAATAAATTGTTCTGTTGAAAATAGATGTAAATCTGAATATGGGTGCAATGATCTGTTACTTTAGGTACTATTGGTACTTGTGGAAGAAGGGCGTGTAATATGTCTGTTTGAGTTAGAATGTTCGCAGAAATACATTGGTGAAGTCATTTAATTCGTAAATTAATTTTCCAGAGGTAATGGGACTTGACATGGTTATGTCTGGTTGATTCAAAAATCTGGAAATACTTTGTTCAATTTTAAACAGTTCAAGAAATGAAAACCTAATGTATACTAAAGAGTACAAGCACAACTACCCAGTACACATTAGTATACATTATTTATCCATTTCTTGCACTGTTTAGAAAGGAATAATAGTATTTCCAGACTTTTGAATCTCATTATCTCCCACAAAAATTAATTCACGGCAAAACTGACTTCACCAATGTGTGTTTTTTTGTTTTTTTTTGTTTTTTTTTTTTGCGAACGTTCTAGCCTAGAATGACATATTACATGACCCCATTCCCATGAAAAACGAAGAAGATTCAAGATGGCCGACTTCAAAATGGAATTCGTGAGAAACGTACCCTCCAATTGATAGTGCACCCACCAAGTATCTATTAATGTGTATTTGTTCCAAATCCTTACAAACAAATGTGCGTTTCCCGACTTACGTCACACTGTAAGTAATTATTCTTATGATTCAGATTTTTGGCCGCTGCGACTTTCTTTATGGACGAAAGCACTTTTAATCGTGTTCTCTGGACGTTTGTTGATGTCCCGCTACTCCTTAGCCAAGTTTGGTCAAAAAGCCGCTCTGAATCATCGATAGGTTTACTTGTAAGATATTGTGATCAACACTATCTCACGACCTGCGATAGTTGGTAGTCCAGGTATATACGCCTATGAACAAATCCAAATGACTGTGACTCCTGTGTTCTTTGAGATCAAAGATTGGGTTTGACCTTACTGTCCTGAATTTAAAGAAATATCAGAAATGTACGCAGTTGAAATAGGAAAGAACAACAGGGAGAAGACGTAAATATCTCATAGCTCGAGCAAGAACGTGCCAGATCGAAATTTCTTCAGAAGGACCTGCAGCTATGGATAAACCTCTCTAATGGTCGATCTTAGTACTGGTAATATATTTTTGAGATAAGTAGACTTGAAAGGAAAAAAAACGGAACAAGTAAGTACTAACGTCTCTGAACTAGATTCTCTATCGATTTTCCGTGACAAAAAACTTCCTTTGGTGCAAATCTTGGAACGGAGAGGTACACGAAGTATAAAAGAAGAAACTCCATGATTCTCTGGTTCTCTTTTAGAGCGAAATTTAGATGATAGTACTGAAAGCAGTGAACTCATTTTCAGGCTGCTGTTAAAATTCTTCTTTTTGCATTGTTATCGTGGATCGTAAACAAACCCCTATATAAGACTGGTAATAAAAGTCTGTGATGCTGCGAAGATGTTGCTCGAAGACAAGAAACGAAAGTGTAGAGGACACCTCATTCAGTATCCCCACTCTACTCCTTTCGCATTGGTTAACGGAAACTTTCTGAGGCGAATTTTATAATCCAGAAAAGGTATGTAACGCTCTCTTTATTCTTCATCTCCCCCCACCCTCCTTTCCGGACATTCTTCTGCTTTTAGCTCGTGGTGAATGCAAGAAAAAGGTGTGCAAAGGTAATAAGCCTGCTTCCACTGACATCTGTTCCGCTGCCGGTGAATAATGAAGGATCGTTTTAAGTGGGTTAAACGACCGTTTCGCGTTCCTTTTTAGTCGCTGCTGTTAGTTAAGTGATAGCAGTCGTTTACACGTATTTTGGTTGTATGCTAATTAGCTTAGCTTATTGTCGAAACTCCCCGTTGGCCCGCAAACGTATATTTATCAATATCAAAGTTGGAATGTTGGGTTGTGGAATGTACTGCTTTGAATTGCTACTAATTGTAAAACAGCAATGAAGTTAATTACGTGCTGATAACATGTGAGCTTCAGAGTCTCAGGATATCGATTTTTCAACTGTTTATTTACTGGAATATCTTGGAGAATACATTTTCTTGTCTCTTGCCTGATTTAAGCAAAGTCGTGAATGATAATTTCTTTAGAATGAACGTACACCACATCCCAAAAACGATATGAGAGCCATTATCTTCGAATTTAATTGATTGAAGTTTGATGTGTTTATAACTTTTAGACATCTGTGGTAGGGAAGGGGGAAGGACGCGTGAAAGAGTTGGCCAGATTCTAAAATCAGTGTACCACTTCGGTATTTTCCTGGTGTGGCTGCAAAAGGCCTCCGTCAGGATGGTCACCTTCTGGTATCAAACCCAGGACCTCCAAATCCAAAGCTAACGTGTTACTAACTTAGCTAGGCCCGCTCGCAATTGATATTTACGTTCTAAGGGTCAGTTCTACAATCGACCGCTCAACTTCTAGTCAGCGCTAATTTGAGGTCAACTCTCATTTTGCGTACTCTCATTGGCCAAAATCAGATTTGGCCTGAACTTAGCGCTGACTAGAAGTTGAGCGGTCGATTGTAGAACTGATTTTAAATGATTTGGTGAGCTTCTAACCACGAGGTTGATGAAGAAGTTTTTATTAAGGAAGGCTCTGAACCTTTCAGTTTAATGAACCTCCACGGGAATTCAACCCACGACCGCACGCATACTAAACAAGGGTCTAAACTTCTTGGCCAACTGGGAGTCTATTTACCTTGAGACTGCATCAGAACGTCCCTTTCGACAGACGATTTTCCTCACGGTGGATGTTGTTGACAATTTTTATGGTTAATATATACGAAAAGATTAGTCGAAAGACAGAACTTCTCTCTTCTAATTATACACTGACAATTAATTCTTCATCATCCGAAGTAGCCCTTCATCAATTCTATTAACATTTACAATCTAGCGTTCTAAAGCTCGTTTTCTACTGTTCAAGTAGACTCTACACTGAAGTATGTTCATTATGAAGCTTAACTGTCAATCTGGTCTACTTCCATCACGTCGACGTTTATTGTTTCGTATGGTAATGATTTAAATTTCATAACTGTAATCTGACTGTTTATTTTAATAGATCCAAAGTAAAAATCACACAAAATAACGCAGGAAAGAGTTGAATTATGATTAAATATCTTTCCGTAAAATGTACCTTAGCCAAATGAATAACTGGGATCAGTGCTTAACTGCTCTTTCGTAGTAAAAACCTGCGTAGCTGTCTTCAGAACTGGACACTTGAATACTTAAGACAAAGAACGTTCTACCTCAACTCAAGCGGCAATTCCAGAAAGTGTTGTTGCTATTCATTTCAAGATACTGGACGAACGAAGTATATTCACTAAAAGAAAAGCAGAGGTCTCGAGAGACCACGTATACCAAGAATTGAAGACTTGAATTGAAAAACATCCCAAGTCCATTTTTTTTTTTTTTTGCGTATTTTCATCTTTTTATTCGTCACCATATAGTTTCCACTTGCATAATATTATATCCTAATTCAAACTAAAAACTTTTTTTTTATACAAAATAATTTCAGCTTAATAGAATAACATTTCAAGTTCTCGGACTGTTTTTTTGTCCCTCGTGAAAAATTACTCTGGTGGACTTGGGATGTTGTGCAATTCAGATCTTCAATTATTAGGTTATATTATTCAAGAAATATTAGACATGAGAAAACTGTCAGGTAAGTGGGTTTCAAATTCTCTCAATACTGACCAGATACGCGACTAAGTTATACAGTAGAAATTGGCAGATCTTTCCTTTAAAGTTCTAAAACACCCTTCTTATTCACGTGACTTGAACCCTTCAGACTACTAAATTTTTTCCGAGACTCAAAAAGAATATACGAACAGGAAGGAAATACATACAAACAAAGGATATACAAACTAAGAAGGAAGGAACAGGTGTATAAGGAAAGAAACTATTCAAACATTAAAGATAGTTCGTTTGAGAGCAACCAACAGATTTTTCTTTTCCTGAATTCCTTAAGAAGTCACAAGAACGAAGTTACAAAATCGTAGAACTCTGTAGCAAGGGTGTCGTCAGGAGGTTTTTCACGGGGAGCAATATTAAGAGAACATTATATATATATGTGTGTGTGTGTGTGTGTGTGTGTATGTGTGTGTGTGTGTGTGTGTGCGTGCGTCACTGTCACATATATGGGAGAAATTTACAGATGAATCATGATGAAGAGGAGCAAGTTATACTCATTTATTTATATATAACATACGATTACAAAATATTCATTAAATTATTCTACAGTTTACTATTTTCTTAAGATAACTAACTAACTAACTCTATGGCTTATGGAACTCGCAAGTTCATCGCCGCAGTAACAAACGTTCGCCATTGGATTCTAT
>JAGDQP010010788.1:1858-19008 GCA_022664845.1 Lepisma saccharinum
AATAATTCATTTGTGTTAACAAGCAAACATACTGATCGGGTAGAAAAGAATTACATATATTTTTTTTTCTTCCGTCATGATTATACCGTAATAACAAAGTAGTATGTGCAAATGCAAATTTCGGCCACTCGAGCGCCATTACTTTGGGAGATATCGATTATATAAAAGTCAAATTCTGTCCGTGGAAAGTGGTCAAATAGCTGGAAGAAATGGAAGGTAAACACACAGTTACTGGGTGGAAGACGCTATCTGTTGAAGAGTATGTTCTTCATAATAGCCATCTTGAAATCCGCCATATTGAATCTTGATTGATTTTCTTAAATAGAAAGGGGGTCGTGTAATACGTTATTTTGAGCTAGAATTTTAGGAGAAATACGTTTCTGAAGTTAGTTTTGCCGTAAATGTAATATTCTGAGAGATAATGGTATATTGCACTAGTATGAAGTAATGATACATTAGTCTGAAACACCCATTTCTTTTTAAAACAACTAAGAAAATGAACCCCAAATTACATACAAAGTTGTTCTTGAGCATACTGCCATATCAATATGGATTTGTATTCACTTGGATTTCATTTCTTTCCTTATTTCAAAACGTAATGGGTATTTTCAGGCACACCGCACATTGGGTATATTTGTACTGTGAATTGTTTTAATTTGTATGTCTTTTAACTTGTATATCATTGGATTATTATCTTAGTGTTATAATCCACTTATAATGACCTGTCCACTTCGTATGTACATATGTACTTAATATATGAAAAAGGGCGAACAAATAATGCCTTGTTTAGATTACTAAGAATTTACGATGGTAAAACTAACTTTCGTTCAGACCACCGAACTTAAGGCTGTAGATCACCCCCACCATCTTGGTACGCACTTTCCATTGATTAACATGGGAATTGTTTTACTCGTCTTATACTTTTTAGGAGTATAGTTTTAACTTCTGTTTTCGCCCAGTTTATAACCACGTTCTCTTTTACTCATGCTACTTTATAGAAATGCAATATTTTACACAGGAACAGTATAATTTCCCGTTAACATATTGTGATTTATATAGCAAACTATTAATAATACATTATAATTATATATTTGGAGAAACTTCACAAACCAAAACTATACAAGAGTCAAAATAACCACCAAGACAAATTTTGTGAAAGCAGAACTTAAATATTCTACATCCGAGAGGCATAAAATTAGTAAAACAATTCCCGTGTAAATCAATGGAAGGTGCGTACCAAGATGGCGGGGGTGATCTACAGCGTTAACTAGGTTATCGTGCTTGTACTACCATTATCTGTAAAGAAATAGATTTAGGTTTCCGTGGTTGAGTAAAGATGAACACAAATGGATTGATTGCAGCGTCACATTTTGTAGATTAGTTCTGCCATCATTCTTTTATATTTTAAAAGTAGTACGCACCACTATTATACTATATATTTCGATAAAGAAAGAAATAAACTCACGAAGTGATTCGTGCCTAATGACTAACTTGCGTTTAGACAGCCGTTTCTTACTAACGTTACAAGATAGCCGTCGTAAGTTGACGCTAGTTAAATTTGAAACCCGCGTTAACGGTAACAACAGTTTACATTACTAAAAGGAACTCGGGTTAACGTTAACCATGGTAAAATGTTAGTAATGTAAACAGGGCATAAATCAAATCAAATTAATGGAGCACAAAGTAATACTTTTTTTTTTTAGAAACACAGTGTGCTAAACGTAACGGAACTAAATAATTTACCTTAGAGCATTCTACCAACTCTATACAACTGCCGTAAAGTGATTGGATTGGTGAGATCACTTACACTATTAGATACAAGAGATATAATGGTAAAACAAAGGTTTTATTCCGGAGATTTATTATTATCCGTTTTCAAACATTATTTTTATAGAAAATATGAAATATGGTGGCAAATACAGTGTTAATTTTTAAATCAATATCTTAAGAATAACTTTCTGTATCAGTCATCTTGTTCCATAATCGGTGAATTGTCTCGGTAAATCCTGAATCGGGGAGAGAAAGTTGATAAAAATCCTTCCTCTCGTATCCTCACCTTTGGCTTATACCAAACCGTTGGATCTTTGAGTGACATCATCCCATATTCATAGTCCCAAAAGTAATCTTCTTCCATTTCGAACTCTGTATCGATATTAGAGGTGCAACACATATGGTTGCAATTATCCATAAAGCTATCATCTGAAATCGATTGGAGCTCTTCGTTAGTAGTTTTATCATCATCGTCATCTGAAGTCGTTTGGTGTTTCTTCCGCAAATATTCGCGATATAACCAACCATATAATGGTTGAACAGTTAATTTTTTGACTGGAACGTTATTGAAATTGGAAGCATCAACAGCACAATAGAGATCGTAAACGAATTTCTCTCCAGGTATATCCAATTTCTCGCTTTTTGCAGTTAGGGGTATGTCGTTACCACACACTGACTTCGATCTCAACCCTGAATCATCCTGGATACATGCGATGTCGAAAAGTCTTACTATGCTTATGTCTGGTTCACTGGTCACCTCTGATAAAACATCTTTGCAATTGTCTCCATTACAGTTTATTTCAGAAACAATCTTAAATACTCGACTTCCAGCTTCTGCACCCTTACGTTCTACAATTACCTTTCTACGTAAGTAGCTATGGAATTGCTCGTAACATTTATCCTTTAATTTCATTGCTTTGATTACATGTGATGGTATACTCTTAGCCTTTCTCGAAAGAGTTTCAGCAAAACTCAGTATTGCAATATGATCTTCTTTCAGCTCTTCATTATCTTGCTTTGAAATCAATACAAATACATCAGAAGGATTATCATCAATGTATCGTCTCACTCGTAATACAAGAACAGACATGATTCTGTCGAGTTGGTGTTGCAGATTCGCTTCAACAGTTGCCTGTACTAAGGTAATTTCTATTATGAATGAATCCTGAACATGAAACAACAATTGCTGCCTTAACTTGTTCTACTTGTTTCTAAGAGTTAAGATGCCACATTACCAACATTAATATAAAGGTAAAGATATCCCTTGTGCGATAGGTAAACAAATTTATCAGGATGTTTCTTTCCTTCTTTTTTCTTTTCTAATTTATCAGGATTATACCATGGACGTAAGAATATAACAGGACTAGTAACAAACAATTCACTCAATGTTATAAAAATGGGACGGCTGAGAGTGCAGTTTGTCATTCCAACATGGCTGATCGCGCATACTTCCTGGAAAGGAAGCAGACGATATTGTGAATGTGCAAATAAATTTTAATTATCTAAATTTGTCCTTAACTACTAATTATTATAAAATAAGTGTTATTGCAATACAATTTCTTCTCAAGAGCAGTGATAATTCAAATCTTGAAACCTGATATTATTTTACTATTATTATTGAAGAAAAACTTAAATATTGCTTACCTGTTTATCCTCACACGTACCTCTTGGTCGGCTTCATCAGACGCAACCTTCACATACCTTAAATTATTTCCCATAAATTAAAAAATTGTAATTAAGAGTGGTTCAATTAACATTACTTCTTATGGCCAGTTGCAATGTTTTGGTCAATTCAACATGGCGGCAAGGCGCACTTCCGGCCCATAATTTTTGGCTTGTTACTAGTCCTTATGTCCATGGATTATACTCAATATTCCATTTAATCCATTTAATGATAGATAAAACCAATAGGTTTATGATCAGAAATTGTCTTTAAAATAATATTCTTCACTTCGTTGATAAAGTAGTTCACTTTTACGATCCCAATCTCGTCATAAAATTCATTACCATCTCGTCATGTTCAGGTTCAGTCATCAATTTTGAAGTCTGTAATCGGGACTTTTATATTTCTCTAGTCATATTGCTTCTCTATGATCAATATTCTTTGGCATGTATTTGTGATTAGTTTAAGTTTTCAGAATTCAAAGCTTATTGTACTTTATAGCGATTTTATTGTTTCGTTGCGATGATGTGGTCGTTTGAAATCCCATCGTGACGTTGTAGACACACTGTAAATGAAAGTTGATTATGCATAGGACAATTGTATGTAGAATAGATGGATAGATACACGACGTTGAATATAAAACACCTGTGACGATACAATCCTGACAATCGAACAATGGTAATTAAGAGTGACGGATTATTTATTGTCATAAGAGCATATCTATCCCTGGACCCCTTTATTATAAGGCAATCAATTTCGTTCCAAGGAAATTATGAAGCTTTGTGTTCTAAGGGTTAGAACAGGTCATAAGTTTTTATTTATTAAAGTGGAAACATTGCACTGAATTGTACAAAAAATATCACAGAGAAACTTTACATTAAGAAACAATATACAGAAATAATTCAGTAGATATAAGTATCTACGTATGTTATCTGAATGTGATTGCTCAACTCTGGACTCTATCTTAACTGTGACGATCAAACACTTTGATCGAAATGCCTTCAAACAAGCAGAGTCATAAGATATCTTTCTTAGAAGTAGCATTCTCTGTGAAAGTGCATTTAGACTTCACATTTTGATCAGTGTGGTAAGAAAACCTACCCAAGTTCTACACATTCAATAGTTGAGGTAAATTCGTTTTTTCTTTCTTCTTTAATTCATTTCACAAAATTAAATATCATATTCTGTGTTCACATGTGTGTTTAGTCTCATTGAGGTGATACAATTACGAAGTATTGTTATTAATTTAAAAAAAAATGAACATTGAGAAACTAGGAAATTATAGGTCTATATTAAATTATTTTATATGATTTGTTCTAAATATACAAGGTGTTTCCAAACTCTTGTTCACAAATGAAATGGCACATTCTACACCTCAAACATAATCAAAAAGACTTGTATAAACATGTGTCGTTTTCGAGATACAGGGTTTCAAATTTCGAGCTTGAGAAAATTATTACAATGGTAGATATAATGAAATTTTCTCAATAAACCAGAAATAATACCGGGAGGCAAAAATCTGTTGCTAGCTGTTGATAGAGTTGACATAATAAACTACAACGTGTGATTATCAATACAACAGTGTTGCCACCCTGATATAAAATTATATATATATTTTTTAATTGCATCACATCATATTTTGAGATTTTGGTATCGAATAGTGATGATAAACAAAATATATGAAGCACAGAAGGCAGTATTGCAAACTGAAAAATACACAAGATGAAAGATCCCGAGATAGTGCTAAGGACATGCTCAGTATACAATCTGTTAATTGTTGATTTGTAAAACGTTCGATACAAATAATTGCCAGACAATTTAGATCCATGTTACAAATCTCCTGCAGCAAAGATGAAAATTAGGAACTATACCAAAGTAAAAAAACAACATTGTAATATAGAAGAGCGGGGCAATAGCACGCAGCCGTATGTGGGCGAACTAAGACATCGTGGACATTCTTGACCTGCAGTGGAATGTAGTGGAGAACAAAGCATTTAAGCTCGAATGGATACTGGGAGTACATCCTTTTATGTACGTCACAAGACAGGCCATTGGCTTTGATAGTATAGAATAGAAATATTGTTTTCAACTATACACAACAGAATATAACACAATGGCGGGGATAATTGCACCAGCATATCATTTTTTATCCCCTCCCCCAGGGAACTGTTAGTGGGAGGGAAAATAAAAAGTAGATTGTTTGGAGGGGGAAATCCCCGATACCCCCCCGGATTTCGCACCGTGATTCAGATTGTAATTAAATAATTTCAAGTTTTCTCAATTTTTATTCAAGTGATTACGTCCACAACGAGAACACATTTCGTCTGTTTGTGAAAAATATCTGAAGATGCAACTATTTTCTAGAACCGGAAACTACAATAATATTGTTATTAAGGAATGCTTTTGCATATCTGTTCATGTCTTCTTAAAATCGGGACGGAAAATATGAGAAGCTATACTGCGTACAATTGCCCCAGCCAAGTGGGTAATGATACGCAACGCAAGGTTTTACTATTTCTCTTACATATAATTTATTACTTGTTGTCTGCGTACTATCTCTTCTGATAATAAAGTTCAATAATGTGTCTTAATATTACTGAATTGTTTGGGGTTCCTCGTACAATAATCAATCACTTATGCGAAATCAAAGTGCGTGCAATTACCCCGTTGTCCTCTACATAAAGAAAATCTTCTACAAACAAAAAAAAAATGGTGTTAACTTACTTGGTATATCTGTAACAGATAGTGAGATGTAGCAAGATAATACAATGAAATCAGAATTCAAGGATAAATAACTGTCACCACTAAATTTCTTTCTAATTTGTCTTACGTAATTACTCTTGTTTGTTGACTAAGTACTGTAATCTTTGGAAACAACAAACCAAAATATTTTCAATACTTGATAAAGAAAAACATATTTTAATAATATTTACTTCAATTTAGAGACGAAATAACTCTCGCTTTGTTTAAACATGATTAAATGCATCTACTGATATGGAATACTTCTATCCGACTGTAGATTCATAATAAAATATGTATATGTTAAAATTATGCACGTTCATTTCTAAGATGGAAGACATTCCGTCCGTTACGACAACAACATAAACTGGCTTCATATTGAACACGTGAAGGAGCACTATTAATATTAATCAGAAAAGAAGACTCATAAACAAGTCGTTAAAAGTAGCTTTGAGCTGAAGCATGACGCGTGCAAAATTAAAAGTCTTATAATGCTGACATCAATTAGCTAGAAATTTATTGGTATGTGCGTGGCTTTAAAGCTATGTCTCGTTGCACTAACAATGTTTTATTCGTTGTATCAGTCGTAACTACATGCTATAACTTTCACGAAGCAGTTGGGAAAGTGAGAATAATATATGAAGAAGGAAAAACTGAAGGACTGCGATTACTTTCTTTATTATTATGGAATCCAATGCACATTGTAAAAAGTAAAATATTTATTTTATACATTTCTACATACTTATTTTAAATATTATCTTATAGTTCGTGGTCTAGTATATCGAAGGATGTATTGAGGTGGTGGTGGGTTGGGTCCTCCTCACAAAAATTCAGAGTTTTCTGCAAAATCAATATAATTTTAGACGTAATTATGTATACTTAATATACATGTCATACCTAAATTCACCTGGGACCTCTCAGAACCTCATGGACCCCCGAAAACTAATTTGTATTCGAAGTTATACGAAGATATCTGTGCACAAAGGAAGTAAGTCCATACTCGGCCAAAAAAGAGGTTTGTTACTGGTTCTTATTGTATCAGGAGTGCCCTTTCTATTCACCTTGTTACAAGTTGACATGCTATGTGCGCTTTTAGTTCTGAAAAAAAATTAAATATTGGACATATCACCTTTGTCTTCTATATGTAAGATTTTTATCATGTCTCTCTAAAAAGGTAAATCTTGAAATTTCCCTGTGCACTACGGTACACTTGTTTACCTTTCATCAACAAAATATATTCCAATCATTTGTACACATCTTAAAGTATTCACAACATATCACGGCGAATGGATCCTTATTTTTTCAGAAGCTTGAATGTAGTAAGGTCATTATTTGCTATAACGAGGTTTCTTTCTTTTCCTTTTTTTTTAAAAAAAAAAAGAATAGTTTGACTTCATCTTTTATTAATTTTCAATTTATGTAAATAAAAGTGAATGTGTGAATGTTTATTTATTATTTACTGGCTGATTTGTCCGCCCGTTGCAGCGGTATGAATAAAATATGTTGTCAACAATAACATTTATGCTCAGTGTTCGATTTGTCGGGGGGGAGGGGGGGCGATGCCGGAAATGCTGGTGATGTTTCCAGGTGCGTGAGGATTTGATCCCCGGTTGTTGATTCCGAATATCATGCCAACCAGCGATAAAATCTTGGTATTTCTACCAAAACAGGTAGTAGGTTGGAACTTATCAACTAGGATCCCCCCCTTCGTAAATTATAACAAATTGGACACTGCTTATACTACCACTAATGCTACTACAACAACAGCCGTGGTGCCGACCTGGTAGCCGTGTGAGTTGGGGTGCTAAGCCAGCGAATCGAAGGTCCCGGGTTCGAATGCGGGCTGGGGCATGGATGTGAATTTTAACTAGCATCGCATTCATTATTGTGACGGGCTGAAGTCAGAGTTACTAAAAATGGCCCATACAAAATAAAGTGTCATTTTTTTACCAACAGACGTGGTCAATTGAACGGAGTGGTTCGGAGCCCTCCTTACCGAAACCCGTAGGTCTCGTGCTTATCAGTTCACCAACTCGATAAAGAACCCGCCCGTTAAATGTGTAGAAAAATTGAGACGTATTTAAAGTGAAGAACATTCCACTCACCTCTTTTGTCGATCCTTAGGAAAATCCACAAAAAATAGCGAGAAACACACGTCTTATTTTTAATTGCACGCACTACACTTATACAGTATGTGTCTATAACGTTAACCTGTTATAGTCACAACCTACGTCTGGCGTTCTCGGAGATCTTAGAGGTTTCCAATCCAGACGCTAAATTTTATCGAAATCTAGCGCAACAGTTTTTGGCGAGTAGTCCGATTTAGGCAACTTTCCCCTATACATACCCATGTATTCATAGACCTCGCCGCTAAGTATCAAGTAAGAAAAGAAAACGGCTTAACACCACTATTGGTAAACTAGCTGTAATTTCAATTCCACAATTTTTAAGCATTTAAACAAAAAAAAAGAAACTTGAAAAGCTTTAAATCATTCGGATGTGGACAATTGGACATTAATGTTTGCGAAGTTGTTCATCTTAACTTTTGAAATAAAAATTATTTTAATATCTTTGTTTCTTCCTCTAGTTTTGTTTCATTTCCTTTCATTTCTACTTGTTATTGGCTGTGACAAAGTTCTTTTTCAACATCTGTCCAGCCAAGGAAATCATTAGAGCAGTGACGCATCTATGACCCAAGTAATTTAATTCAAGTCCGATAAGAATCAATCGAGTGTGCAGATACAAATGTTCAGCACAGGCTTCCTTCACGTGTTTGTCCGCAGAATCTCTTCCATTAAAATTCAATTGGATAAGCTCAGCTAAAGTATTTCAAGACATTCTTTAAAAGTTTTTTTTTCTTTTTTTACAATAGATTGCGGAAAAAGTACGAGTATTCAAGTGTGTTATCAGAAGAACATTACATAACATCAAAGCTGCAACACTTCTTCCAGTTCAAAATTATCCCAGTCGTTTAAAGATGAGGGAACGTATCCAGCTTGACCTTCAAACTAAAAGAGTTAATAAATGCCTTATTTCATCACCCGTTTGTGTCCTGCGGAAACGACAGGTTCGAAAGCAAGTTAAGGCCTCTTCATTCATCAAAATCTTTCGACTCCGGTTTTAACGAACTCCCAAAAATGTTGAGCCTCCTTTAATTTAAATTTGTCCGTACGTCTGGTTGAAACCGGGTATCTTCTGTTGACCCGGTGTGGCACGTACGTAGGTGACCCGGTACGTAACTTAACCCGAAGGACGCAACTGACTAGGAAACCCGGTCTTGCACTGATTCTGCCAGACCCCTCCTTCCTGTGGGGGTGTCACTCCCAAATTCTAGAGAACACCCCCAACATTAAAATTTTGACCGAAAAAATGTATAGAAACCATGCAAAACTCCACTTACACCATCCCAATTTTCACTTTACACCCCCCAAACTGAATATCCTGGCGAAATTCCTGCGGTCTTGACCCCAATAACCAATGATCTGATGATCGAATATTCACATAATTCACCCAGTGAACCAATTTTTACCCGATGATCCTGTCTTTACTCGATTCGACCTGAGGCTTGATTCACGAAAGTGCTTTGCAACTCTTCAGTCTTCAGTTTGCATTTCCGGAGGACTGTCTCAAGAGGGCTAACCTCCTGCCACAATCTTTATGTTTACTGTCGTTTTGTTGCCTACCTTTGGGTGTCAAAAGTCACGTCTGTCAAGTCAAAATTGCCACATTTGAAATTTTATTTAAAATATTCTTAATCGTTTGTGCTGGACTGTCCAGTAAGAATTTTCGTTTGTGCTCAAACACGCAATAGATTAGCTAAAAAACAATGTGGTGATTCTGACTTGACGTCAAGTGAAAATTGCCACATTTCTAAATATTTATCTACGAAACAAGAGATGCAATCGATTGTGCTTTTTTTTGTGCTGGATTATGCTGTTACAATTATTGTTTGTGTCCTAAGATCTAACTAAATTTCAAATCTGATGACGACACTCCAAAATAGCCACAAACTACTCCATTCGTTTGTGCTGCATTTTGCAGTAAGAATTTTGGTTTTGCCTTTTGCAGTAATAATTGTGACGGCACAATCCAGCACAAACGAAGTACAATTGATTGCATCTGCCTTTTGTTCCGCAGATTGAAAGATGTGGCGATTTTCACTTGACGTCAAGCCGGAAGCGTCACATTTTTTTCATTTTTTTTTCTTTGTGTGTTTAAGCACAAACGAAAATTCTTTATGCACAATCCAGCACAAAAATTAAGAATATTTTTAATAAAATTTCAGATGGGGCGATTTTGACTTGACAGACGTTTAAAAATCCACTAACAATTGAATATTGTCACTGAATAAGAACATAAATTTGTGGTGGGAGGTTAGCGGTCTTGAGACAGTCCTCCGGAAATCGAAACTGAAGAATGAAAAGTTGCAAAGTATTTCGTGAAACAGGCCTATTCTCTTGTTACTGTGGCTAGGATAAATACATATTTTCATTTGTGAAATTAACAAATTCTTTCTGAATAACTTTTCCGATCCGGGTCCCAAGCATTGACTCGAAGTGACTCGTTTCAACTTTGGTCTACAACATAGTTGCTCCTACGTAACGATGCTGGAGTGAATGCTTAGTGTCGAAAGATAGACGCCAGAGCAAATATTTAAACTTCTTTGTACACTTCCAATCTAAACCAATGTGGACTAAATTTTCAGTTGTAACTAAATTTTATACGCTTCTTATCGCTGTGCGGTCTTTTTTTTTTTTTTTTTTAATTTGTAACAGTGTAGCCCACCGTCACATTTGATACGAACTAATGTGGAACTATTGACAGTTTGTGTGATAAGGTTGTAAGGTGTATTCGTTAATTGTGTAAGTGAAACATAGGTGGCTCACGCGCTCGGCAATTACTCACATTGACTTTCAGCGTTTTTAGTGTGAGAACATTAAATAAATTGTACTGTTTAATTATTTTGAATGCCTATATACTTTTATAAAGAAGAATGTAAAGCAGGTAACGTATTTAACCATATGTGTAAGTAATAATGTGTATGCTTGCAATGGTTTATTGAACAATATTTGATAGCCCGAACAGGTACCTAGCCAAATAAACGTTAAATACACCTTCTATTCTTTTGAAAGGTAAACTTTTTCTTATGATATTCATGCTCTAAACATTGAGTACGATTCCTTGTTCAGTGAAAGCCTTGCTTGCGCTTCCTACATCTTCCTACAATTTTCTCACACGTTGTTTGGAACATACTGTATGTATACTTTCACGGTTTTGGCCATGGATTTCTGTAGCAGTGACATATCTTAACTGCGGCTTCCTGCTATAGTTTAATTCGAGACAAATTGGAAACATCATAAGTATTTCCTATCATCGTCATCGTGCCTGAACACAGTGGACTACATTCGTAAAGAGTCAACATTGCGTTACCTAGCAACCGAAGCCTACCTGTTAGAAATTTATGTATTAATTCCTGAGTTATTTATATAATAGTTTTAAGTACTCTGCATATAATAGAAAATACTGCAAACAATATTTACGTTTTTTTAAAAAAAGAATTAATTAATAAATGAAGAAACGAGCCGTACAGCGATATCAAGCGTAAAAAACTGAGTTAGACCTGAAAATTTGATCCATATTGGTTTAGGCTGAAAGTGGACAAACGAGCTTAAGTGTCCTCATCGGTTCCTGTCTTCATATATACTTGACATTTTCAATGACAGAGTCAGTCCAGTATCGCTTTTAGATAGAGGTCATTGGTTGCTCCTCATCGAAAGCAGATAAAGAGTAAATGAAATCAGAATTGGGTCCAGAGATCATGGGTGGATTTATAGGGGAGGCATGGGGGCAATTACTTTAAAGGTGGAAACTATTCCAGGAGTTCTCATAGTCGTTCTGAAATTACGGGGGCAATACCCCCTGCCCCCCATGAATCCACCCATGCCAGAGATTTTTATTTATCTGGCCGTTTTAAATTTGTAATGCTTTACTGCATTTTTGCAATGTACCGGCATATGCTCAGTGTAAATGGGAAACTAGCGCCTCAAAAAATAGACAAAGAGAAATATTATTCAGATTTGTATTAAGTAATTTTGATGGTTTATCTTTACTCCTTTCAATTGCCCCTTTCCCCAGTGAGATTTTCGATATATCAATTAATTGATAGATATTTTGAAAATCGAAATTTCAATATCGAGAAAATTGAAAATCGGTAGAGGAAGAGTTGACAAAGTGGATCACTTAACTTTAACAGCTTTGAACAGCAACTAAAAGTGCATATAATAAAGTAAAATTTGGGATTAAATTTATTTGAGTATTTGACTTCCAAATGGCAGCACGAGAATGGCGAACGAAACCTGTATACAAATAATATTACTAAAATTCTTAAAGAATACATTTTTTCGTTTTGCCTCTATAGTGGAGCAAAGCGGATCACAGCAGTGGAGTAAAATGAAGCAACTTAAATATACATTCAAAGGTTCTCGGTTAAACACAAAAGATTTTTCAAAATCAAAGTATGTAAGAACGACTTCAATATAATTATTATTCAACTAGAAAATATATAAATACTTGGGTACATATTAAAAAGCAAGGGAATATTTCCATATAAGAACAGCACTATCGCTTTGGCGAGCAAAGAGTTGTTCATTTTGCCCCAAGCTGCAAAAGACTGTCTGTACCATAGCTGCAATTACTTCGAAGTATGAAAACAAAGCTAAGTTCACACATTATTCGTTCGTCCTGTGTTCACAAAGATAAATTACGAAATACTATGGAAACATGTTGAAAACCTGCATCTTGATTTTTTTTCTTCATCAGAAATGCGTATTTTGCATCGAGTTCTACCTAAACGATACTGGAGTGACTACTTCGTGTTGAAAGATAGACGCCAGAGCAAATATTTAAACTCGTTTGTCCCCTTCCAGTCTAATCCAATGTGGACCAAATTTTCAGTTCTAACTCAGTTTTATACGCTTGATATCGCTGTGTCGCTCGTTTTTTTTTTAAATTTAAGTCTTCCCTATCAGAGGAGTCTTCCCTGATCATTATCGTTACTATTTATAAATAATTTGAAACTCGAGAATAAACAACTTTTGCCAAGTTTCGAACTTTTCTCAAGTTCATAATCTTGAATAAGGTTTTCTCCCTTCATCTTTCCTCACTGTGAATGTCGGTATGGTGTCTATTTTAGAGATCCCTGTTTAGTATCTCTCGCAGTTGTAAGGAAATTGCTCCGCAGATGCACCACAACTCACACAAATAAATTACGTGGAATGCATGTGAGCTACATTACCTTCGTCTTACACTGAGTTAGCAATAAGGGCGGTGCAAAGTGAATTAATGGTTCTTTATTCACTCACGTTGAAAAATACAGTTCTGTATCTCCCAACGTCAAGGACAGTTGCATTCATCACTTTCACAGCACCTGTAGAATGACTTATACAAAATAAAAGAAGATAAAGGATGTTCACTCCCTTTCCTGCAGCAGCTGTCGATATAAATACTTGCAGTTTAATCAGGAAACTTAATAGCTTACTGACTTGTAGTCATTTTGTGTGTATTGTACTTCTTTTATTGACACAGTTGTATAATTCTATATAAAAAGGTACGCCTATTTGGTGTGCTTTCTGTGTTTTTCGTACGTAAAGTTCGGCCGATGTAGACATGGATTTAATACAAGGTATGTTCTTAAGTTAAAGAAAAATGTATTATAGCTTTTCATAAATTTATAATCACAAAATAATTCAGCAAACATTTCCCCATAATTTTTGATTGAATGTTGTCCAATTTTGTCTCTCTTTGTTGCCATACAAACCAATCATTTTTCATTATCATAAAATTACAACAAGCTTATCAAATCAAAATTGATAAATGCCCCAATGTTGTAACACAATCATTTTCAACGTTGATCCACGCCACACATATGTAGAAAAGTATACTGGAAACAACATGTCTACCGGCCGAAAGTAGATGAAACAGAATTGTTCGGCTACTGAATCCGATTTTTGTGCGTAATAATAATAATAATAACAAAAACTATTTTAACTTGATTTTAATCTAAGGCTGCCTTTTCATGTATGGGCAGGCCGCGTGCTTCGTCTGCGATTTAGCTGAGTACCCAATAGAAATAAGGGTTCATTTTCAAGTCCGCTTGCGTTGCTTGTGATTTCGGTGAGTACCCAATTGAAACACGTGTTATAACACGTTATAAACTATACCACGAAACACCAGGTATTTCAATTGGCTACTCACCCTAATCGCAAGCAACGCAAGAGGGATTGAAAATGCGCCCTTACTTTAGCGTAATTGCTGGTGAAGCACACGACCGGCGCGTACATGAAATGACGGCCTTAATACATAAATAAAAAAACGGGCCGCACAGCGGAAACAAGCGTACAAAACTGAGTTACAACTGAAAATTTGGTCCATACTGGTTCTGACTTGCAAGTGGATGATCGAGATTAACTGTTCCTCCGCTCCCTGGCTTCATATACTCACTACATTTTTAATGGCACCGATCAGTCCAGTAGATAGAGGTCAATGGTGGAGAATGTTTAAAATAATTTTACGTTGGCAACATAACATGATTTCTGACCAGGGATTCTGCTAAGATTTCCTTGGGGGGGTGTAAAACCAAAATTAGGGGATTAATAAGCTTTAGATAGAGTTTGCAGAGTTTCTATTTAGTTTTAACCGTAAACATCTTAAAGTTGGGGGGTGAGGATTTGGGAATGTGACACCCCCATTTTGAGTGCTGGCAGAATCCCAGCTTTTAACATCTCAATAAGAGGATGTAGATACCCGTACTGTCTATATCATGATTGAAAAGTATCATATTATTTGTTTAAGTAAATTTGAAGATATTTTGGCATCCGTTCAACTGTAGTCACGGTCTACACACACGCAAAAATACCGAACCTTCTCCTTCTGTCATCTCTGTCCTTGTTGCCCTCAGATGCATGTATACATTGAATCAGTCGCTCTATTAGTTGAGATGAATGTCGTCGGAACTCCTGTGCTTATTTCAGACCAGGGACGTATTTAGGGTTTGGGGGTCCGGATCCCCCCCCCCCATACAGACGAAATTCAGACTTTTTTTATAAAATTAGTATAATTGTAGGCAAAATTATGTACATTTGAGGTAAATTTCACACCAAGACAAACCTCGAACCAACTCCACGAAACCAACTTCCAGGTACGTGGCTGTTTCGTACAGTTCTTTAGTGAGGTGGTGTAGAAAGAATGTCAATAAGCTGGTCTTCCGATTTATCTTATTTTATTACGTACTTATCTTATTACCTACTTTTTATCTATTTTCTGATTGCTCCATATCTGATAACAGTGATTTAGATAGGAGCAAAGATGGTTTCTGTTTAACGATATACAGTAGTACATTTACTTACCATCGTTAACAAAGAAGAAATGACAAGACAGTGTATTTAGATAATTCAATTTATGTCTAGAGAAGTCATATTTTGAACATGGATACATTAAGATCCAATTTGTATAAAACAGGGCAATTTTGTGCCACATATATTTTGGGCTATACTTAAAAGATTACCTCGATTTTCTGTTTTAACTCGTAAATGTCACTTGTACCCCTTGACTTCTGGACGCCTCGTATATAAATAAGAAATTAAAAAGATTATACTTGAGTTGATACGAAGTTTATAGACTAAATCCTCCACTCTGTTCAAGGCCCATTTTCTCGGAAACAGCGCTTTCGCGAAATATGAGCTCCCGCGAAATATGTTTCCCAAAGGGAGACAAATATTCTTTTGAAATTTTGAATATTTTAATGTTCAACACTGACAAACCAATGCAGAACAAAAATTTCTCTGGCATTAATCGATACAGTAGCATAACTATAGTAAAGTCTAAAATATGTAATAGGTGAACATCAAAACAACTTTAAAAAAAAGAAAGGGAAGGTGAGATCAGTCAGACTATTATACACATGTGTTACCCACTGGCTTCAGGAGCGAGAGTCCTATTTGGATGATCTATAGGGGCATGAACTCCTCTCGTTGATACCGTTCCAACGACACCTCAACCATACTCGTAGCCCTAGTTCCTGAATTGAAACTTACTAGGGGGAAATGGATTCCACTCTATCTCGGAACGCACTCCTCCAATCTAGATGATCTATACAGGTTTGAACTCGTCTCACCGATACTTTTCCAACGACACCTCACGTAGGCCTAGCAGTTCCTAAGTTGAAAGTCGTCGACAGACGGATATAATGGTTGAATAAGGCTTCCCAGCATTTGTTGCGGAAGCCTAAAAGGAACAAATAAGTGCATAGTAAAAATTTAGAACAATCTCAATGACAACGTACTGACACGCTTATAGCCTACCAAGTGTGTAAATATGAAACCGGAATTTGTGCATAGACGGCGTTAGCTGTCACTGGGGTTACCGCGTCCTTGGCGCCACTTGCTTGTTTTGACTGCTGATAACGATTTGCAACTCACAACCAGACAAGTTTTATGTCATAGTTTAGTGTTTAATAGCGTTGAACAAGGCGCAATTTGTACCTACAAACTACGATGTGCGGACAGCATTGATTTTTTTTACCATTTGAAGAAAACTGCTGCAGAATCGCATCGCATGCTTGTCGAAGTTTACGGTCATCATGCTCTTGGGTAAGTCACAGTGCTATACGTGGTTTACAAAATTTAAAAGTGGCGATTTTGACGAGAAACGAAGAACGTGGAAGACCAACGAAATAGTTTGCAGACAGCGAATTGCAAGCTTTGTTGGATGAGGATGACTCTCAAACGCAACAACAACTCGCGGATCAATTATATGTGACACAAGAAGCAGTTTCCATACGTTTAAAAGCCATGGGTAAGATTCAGAAGGTGGGAAAATGGGTTCCACATGCATTGACTGAACGACAGCAGGAAAACCGAGAAACCACCTGCGAAATTCTGCTCGCCAGGTACAAAAGGAAATCATTTCTCCATCGAATTGC
>JAGDQP010010788.1:19108-54740 GCA_022664845.1 Lepisma saccharinum
AGGGAAAATGGGTTCCACATGCATTGACTGAACGACAGCAGGAAAACCGAGAAACCACCTGCGAAATTCTGCTCGCCAGGTACAAAAGGAAATCATTTCTCCATCGAATTGTGACTGGTGACGAAAAGTGGATCTATTTCGACAATCCTAAGCGTAAAAGATAATGTGTAACTCCAGGAGAACCGGCGACCTCGACTGCAAGACCAAATCGCTATGGACGGAAGACAATGCTCTGTGTTTGGTGGAATCGGAAGGCAGTGATCTATTATGAACTGCTGAAACCTGGCGAAACCGTTAATACCCAACGTTACCGACAACCAATGATCGATTTGCATCAAGCTTTGCGTGAAAAACGACCAGAATATGACCAAAGACAACATAAAGTGATTGTGCTTCACGATAATGCACCCTCCCACACAGGAAAACCGGTCAAGGAAACGATTGCGACGTTTGGCTGGGAGATCCTTCCGCATGCGGCTTACTCACCAGACTTGGCGCCTTCCGATTATCGCTTATTTGCATCCATAGGACACGCACTTGCTGACCAGCGCTTCACATTTTACGAAAATGTACGAAAATGGCTTGATGACTGGTTTGCAGCACAAGAGGCACTTTTCTTTTTTTGTCTGACATCCACACATTGCCGGAACGATGGCAGAAATGTATCGCTAGCGATGGCCATACTTCGAATAAAATAGTTCTTTGCATTGTCATCCAATCACTGTGTCTTTTCTGTACATAAATTTCGGTTTCATATTTACGAACCTGCTAGTGACACTAAATGGGAAAAGACCTACCAACTGCAGAGTCTCCAAAATTAGAACGATCTGATAGACCTAGGTCATTGAACCCAAATCTGAAATTAGTTTTCCTCTACCCGCTTTGGTTTAAATTAAAAGACAACCCTTTTTTTTTTGGGGGGGGGGGGCTAAAATGACCACTTCTGAAAGCGACCTGTATTTAATAACACATTCGATAGCGTCACTCAAAAACATCGTTTTGACTTAAACACTATTTCAACAAACTGAATACTGACGTTTTGAACGATGAATCAGATAATGGAACAGTTTACACATAGAGTCACTAGGTAACTGTGATATTTTGAAACGGACGACCCTAATTGAATAAAATAGGTGACAGCAATTTCGCCATGTTTGCAAATCTACCACCTATCTCTTTGTTTTGAAGCCTAGTCAAAAGAAGTTAATTGTACTAGGCAAAGCATAGCATGAGAAATATTTTTTCTACTCCTGCAATTCTCGGTAATAAGCATGTACACTGTAGAGTGTAGTCAGTGGTGAGAAAAAACTCATGGTTCATCTAATTTTTGCTGCGATAAGTGAAGGCGTATCTCTTAATAATTAATAATTTTATTCTTAACCCACGTACTTGACAGGAATATTCAAAGTATTATTGTGCATCATCCACAGTGAGTAGTTTCTGTGTGAGTTGTCGGTGTTAGCGGTATTCACCCCATGTTTTTTTTAAAACTATTAGTGCATACAATTTCGCCATGCGAAAGAAAGGGCCTGTTTTTATTCCTTTCAAGCCAAATAGTATTGAAAACTAACTAGAAAATACGATTTTCATTTTTTTTTACAGTATTTTTCATGAGTAGTGTTTTCTCCATTTTAATATTTTCTGCTAATTCATGCAAGTGAAAAATTAATATATATTTAACTGGAACATTTCAATAATAAGTCCAGGGATGTAATGGAGGGTATACAGCGTATACCCACCTCAGTTTTTTAGGTATCACCGTATACCCACCTAAAATTTATAAAATACAAAGGTATATGGGATAGTAACCAAATTTTGCCGTTATAACGAGTGAAGCAGTATATACCCACCTAAAAATTTAGCATTACATCCCTGATAATAACTACTCAAATAGCTGTTTTTATATTTCATTAATTAATGTTAAAGTAACATACATGGGGTGTAACAAGCAACATATTTATATTTCGCATATGCAAACAATTTCGAAAGCGGACTGGTGAAATTGAGTGAATTTCATATTTCCGGAGAAAGTAATTTCGCATTTTGCAAAGCTTTCTCTTAATTCCTCGTACTCAGCTTATAACTGTGATCAAATCTTGATACATATTTTTTTTCAATAAACAAAAAATACCTTATCCCATACGCGCACTATTTTAATGCAAACGATTTTCGCCTTCTTTAAAAAAAAATAATGGCGAACGCCAAAAAATAAATAAACGCCTTCTTAAAAAAAAAAGATTTTCGCCTTAGTATGGCGAAATTGCCGTCACCTACCTTATCTAAATATGAATCACTGATGAACTAATAAAAAGAACTCGCCAATAATAACGTAATTATTAATATAAAAATCATATTCCATTTTCACCTTAACGGATGAAGAGTCCACATTTGGATTTAAAATAACTAGGGGTGGGTAACTGCCCCTTTTTCCTCCTTTGCTGGCGCCCATGTTTAGAAATATACTTTTTCCCTATTGGCATATTCCAATTTGCGGAATTAATGAACACTCCTATTATTCAACAGGATCAATAGCTACTAAATTACCATAGAGATTTCATTAAATGTTTTACCGAAATTAAGTTAAAAAGAAAAGTTTATTTACAAATAACAATTTTTAAAACAGAATTGAGAATATTTAATTTTAATATCAATCAGTGGTGTTTATGAACGAGACGAATAGAACAACTTCTTATGTAAAAATAACTATAAAGAACGCCTGTTATCATTCATTGATATTGCTTAACAAGAGATGGCAGCAGCACTACCTCCGTATATGTCTAATGTATTTTTATCGTTACACGAAATTTCAATGCTGCTCCTACAAATTCAAGCCTACAGAGTTCTAAGTTTTGGGAAAGAAAATTCATAACCAATTCAAGAGTTCGATCAATGCCGATTTTTAATTTTCTTTTTTGAAAGAGCTTCATTGTTATAGGTTTTGATATTCATAACAACAATCAAGCGATTTAAACAATGAACAAAAAAGAAAATAGAAAAATCGGCATTGGTCGAAGTCTTGAATTGTTTGACCTTTCTTCCTTGAAAGTTAGAACTCTCTAGGCTTGAATTTGTAGGAACAGCATTGAAATTTTGTGCAACGATAAAAATGCATTTGACATATACGGAGGTAGTGCTGCCATCTTTTGTTGGAGATCGTTGCTTTACATTAACCTTAATACGTCAATCGTCTGTTTACTCAAAGCACGTGATCTCCGACCTTATCACAGAAAATAGTTCAATGAACAATTCGTCGTCTCAGTATATTCTCCCACTGTATCCTAAATAGTACAATAACCATAATCGTAGTTACAGCTACTTTCCCTAACACCATAAGGATAGCTGATCGGTCAACCATTCGAATGTTCATCACGGGTGGCCGGTATGAATCAATATCGAACGACATTGAAGTGGTACCATATTTCGACATTGCATGCTATATCTGAATCTTAAGAAACTTGAGGTATTTCAACCAGAAACTGTGGAAGAAAAACTTGTCTGATTAAAATCTGATGTTTAGAGAAATATCACTATATGCAGATGTCATCGTGTGATATGGATCGACGCTGGCCAATATCGTTCGGAAGAGCGTTGTCTGTTCATGCATGTAACGCTTCTAAATTTGTTTTCCAAGTATTACACATGGGGATGTCAGTGGGAGCGAATGCCAGCCAGTTTTCAAACATGTGTTTCAGTTTGCACGCACCTCAACTAACCTTCGAATGTGCATAGTTTCGGAGCTGCAGACTACCGAAAGCGTGGTAAATGAACTTTAGAACTTCATATTTCTACCACGAACAGTAGAGCTTATACAGCATAGTAGAGTCAAAAACTTTAAACCTGCTCCATTTGAAAATACATGTTTCAAAATTCCGCAATGGACGCGCAAGGGATTCCCCAAAGGATTTCGGAATATTTCTGAAGATGACGTAGGTCGAAATGAACATGAGTTAAACGACTTCCCGTGTGAGTAAAGATGACATACGTCATCCATAGCATCCCATCAGCAATACTCTTTGATAACAAATAAATAAAACATTCCATGAAATCAGGCAATTCTTACTCCTAATTGTTATGCAACCACTACCTTAAAAAATCGTTCGGTGTATGGAATTTTGAAATATATATTTTATATAGTGTTAATTTAAAGTCTCTGACGATGCCATGCCTCATCATCTCTACTTTTCGTGGTGATAGAAATATGAAACTCTAAAGTTTATTTCTTCACGCTTTCGGCAGCCTGTAGGTCTGAAATTATACACATTTCGAAAAATTTTGAGAGGAACTTTTTTTTTTGTTTTAATGTGAGGAATCATCTCTAGAAATTTGTCGGTATACTTCATAAACATCCTGTATATAATCACGCCTAAAGTATTATACTAATTCAATACGAAACTGAAGCCGCATTGAGCAGGCTATACCTTTACCTTTTTACCTTTTATATAATAAATGGCTTTGTCATTGAATTTTAATAAATAACAAATTCCATCAAATTTGTTCAAATACAACCTACAATTTGTAGTAACTGCTTACGAATAGACCGAAAGCGCGGTTGAAATGTTATAGAGGCTAGTGCAAATGGAGGGGTGGGTACTACTACCCCCTGTCATTTTTTTAAATAAAAAAAATGTTTAAAATGTTTTAAACACGTCTTTTGCAGTCTAAAACAAATGTGTTTAAAACAAAAAATACAGGTTTTTTTTTCAACCCTGAAAATGAACCGTAAATCAGGCTGTTCCAACATGTTTCCTAGGCTGTAACACAAAAACACCTATTAATAAAAATAAGATCAAATTATTAAATTGGAGGTATACAGAGGGTTGAATGTAGACGTGGATTTCATCCCTTTTATTTCTGAACCACCTGGCATAATATTTAATTTCACTACTAAGGACAGGAGAGGGGGCAGCCAAAGGTCTGGTGACATCACGGCCAGATATAAACTTCTATTCAAACATTCAATACATTATCAGGTAGATAATGATATCGTGAATAAGACATTATCTCGCATAAACAAAATACTATGAAATAACCTTTAAACACAATAGTTGAAATACCTCTATTAGTTATTATTATTATTATGAATAATAATAATAAATATATCCACCTCTTGTACTTTTTATTAGCTTAAACTTTCTGCTTCTAATTGAAGCACCGTTATGATTAGATAATATTTTTTTCGTTTCATGAAAAGAAGCGAGTTGAAATTAATTCCTTTTTCATCACCAGAAAGCAGCATGTTAGGAAACAGCACAGCCACCTACTGTTGGTTTTGGGAACACTCATACACAGACGAATTTATTTTCTTTAATTCTAAATTATTATTATTATATCGCAATGCCATATAAAATACTATTGATTATAGGTATGGCAAATAATTTGGGTCATTTTATCATCCCTTTGTGTGCGAAAGAAGTTTGATAATTAATTTAACCTTGAAATGCCATTAACCTATTCAGATTTGTGAAAATAATTGGGATGTTTGTACTGAGAATGATAAGACTATTGTAATTAAGTGCACACAGAAATATTTCAATATTTCCTTTCTAACCTTGGTCATTCTTAATTTATTTTTATTGCACAAAGATTTTTTTTTTTTTTTTTTAAAAAATTTTTTTAACTTCTAATTATAAAAGGAAGCGATCCATGTGTACGTAAGTAATTGCATTGAAGGACCTTTTTGCTCTTCACTAAACACGATCTTTCTGCCGCTTGTTAATTAGCACGTTTACCATAGAAATCACACAATTGACTTCCAGAGGAAGAGATCATCATTTTAACGGAAGATGGCATTAACAACGTCATCATTATTACTCTTTTCCTTTTTCGGTATTTCTCTTTTTGTTCTCTTGTTCGGTGGAGTGCTAGTTGTAGGTACACAAAATCTTTCTGTTCCACTTTAATGGACAGACTCTGGTCTTAAAGCAAGGCAAATACGTAGCGAAACGGTTCAGCTCCAATTGGCGCTGTTAGAGGTTTCTCTTATTTCTTCTCAGACTTACTTTTTTGCTTCTCAGAGTGAAGTTGGCATTGTAGGAAGCTAATCATGACCAATCTGGATCAGTTCCGTCTTCCGAGTCTTTCTATTTGGCTGACAGATCAAGTGTTTCGGTCTCAGTGTATTTTATCGTATTTGTGTTGTACCTTCTTCTTTGCATCTGAATTCTTATGTTAAATTGTTCCTCTTTTTTTTTTATTATTGAATTATGCAACAGAAGTAAGGCCTTTAGATAAAAGTGTATGTTCTGTGTATGTGAAAGGAATCGTTTGTGAAGTTTTGATCAAGTAATTCCTTCTCTTGGACAAATTGAATACAAGAGTTCCATATAGCCTCCAGGTGAGTGTAATATTGCATTTATTACAAGTTGAATATATAATTTGATTTGTTTGCAAAGACAATAGTGAAAATCTGATTGGAATATGTGAAATGTTATACAGGGCGTCCCCGAAATAATGGTGCAAACTTCGGGAGGTTATTATTTACGCCAAAACAAGAAAAAAACTTCATAAACAAAAAACGAAGTCTAAGTTAGGCTTCGGCTTAAACATCAATTTTAGAATGCACCAGATTAGCCTAAACCACTGTCTACGGTACCCTAGATCTATGTATTTGCAATGCAGATGTAATGAAACTAAACAGATTTCGGAATTTCTTCAAAGGAACTGTTTCTTGGTTTTATGTAAATAATCACCTCCGAAAGTTTGCACCATTATTTCAGGAACATCCTGTATAAGTGGATATACGTATTTAAATACCATGTAGAAAGGCTGTGATGTGACCAAATTGAAAACGGTTAACTAAATCGAAGTCGCTGAACTGAAATATGAAGTCAGTGTGTGTCTACTTACTTTAATTTAGAACTGGCAAGGGTTTAAAGGATGAGTGCATATAATACGAATATACCATAGTGAAAGGTTGTAGCCTTACCAAATTAAAAGCGGCAGAGAAATTCGACACAACTGAACCCAAATTTGAAATCAGTCAATCTCTATCAGCTTTCGTTTAAGCGGTAGGGTAAGTCGAGTGTATAGCGGGTTGAGATACCATAAGGAAAGGTTGTATAGTCCTACTATAATAGATTAAGAACGGTTGGATAAAGCAAGATGTCTGCTGAAGTCAGTTTCTCTCGCCTGCTTTTGTTCAGGCGCTATCCTACGTTGTGCATGTCAGTGGCGGCTCGTGGTACAAGTAATAGGTGAAGTTCTATCAACAAATTCCTACTATTCTGTTCGTTAACATTTATTCTGGAATTTCTGAGCTTACACAGGATACTGATAATGCCTCTATTCGATCTTAGATGATGTTGACTGACTTTCTGGCCCAATTAATACTTATTAATGCCTACTTTGCATATCAAAATAACAAGTTAAGTTGAACTTCAGCAACTTCATCTGATGAGCCGCCACTGGTGTATGTACGGAAGGACAGACGAAGTGAAATTAAAACAGTGCCGTAAACTTGAGGTCCTTTAAAAATACTTTGAAGCTTGAAGCTTACCCTAGTTTCACGCACCTCTTCTCTCGTTAACTATTTTTCTTTTTAAATAATTATCTTTTCGACGGGATTCGTACCCCATGATTTGCGATTTCTGTCGATGTTGTTATCTGATATAAATTAATATCGAATGGCAAGCAATTTTGCCGATATTTCTGTGCTAAGACCCAGTGGTCCGAAGGGTTAAACAGAGCGTTATTTCCTTGAATTTGAACAATTTTTCTTTCAGGGCTGTTCGAGTTCGGAGGTGTTATCTCTAGAGCATCAAAACTTCCACGCCGAAACTGTCCAGTACAATATAGCTCCCAGACCGGGTCAAGTTTCGAACCTGGTCACTGGGTCTCCGCTTCATCTATGTTCCGGTCAGCGAAAGTCACCCAGTTTCAAGTCTGTTGCACACACAATGATAAGCCTACTAGGCTAACATGGCTAATAAGTAATCTAACCAAAGCTTATAGAAGTGAGTGTCTAATGAAAGAGGATATATAAAATACTAGAAATAGTTTCCTTCAGCCTACGGATCTGCTGATGGAGGTTCCGATAGACTCTGGCGGAAGTTGTTCGTGCGCATGTGGTCCGCCATGACCGTAGGTTTGTTTTAACTTAGTACTATCAGGCAAATTCCGGAAAGGTAAAAAAGGTAAAGCGATACACACGCGCCGTGAACGGTGCATGGGGGATGTGAAGGTAGCGCTCCACATTTTCTTGACCTACGGTGCTAAATGAGGTGGGGTGGTCAGTTCCACGCTCGACCACCTTTACCTTCCCAAGGTGCCCAGGAGTACCAAGGACACTCCAGTACTGAATTTGATAGGAGGCTGAATGCACCTCAGATCGCTAGGCATGGGAACACTGCGAGAAAAGTCAGGAACTTACAATAAAAACTCTTGTTTCTTTCCCTCTTCTCACCAATCGACCTTCCCGAGGGATTTAACGCAGCGTAGTTAGAATTTGAAATTGACTTTAGTTTTTAAGGCAACGTTGGCTCAGGCCGAATGGATGATGATGGGATAATTGGTGGGATGAAATGGGAGAACACCGAAAGACCCACGGACACGGTGTTTGTCCACCACAAAGCCCATATGGCGCTAGCCGGGATTGAAATGGGAACAACACGCATCAGACCTGAGAGCTCTACCACCGTTTCCCGAGATACATTTAATTATTTAACTTAATTTGTAGATTTGGACAGTTCAAACTGAGATTAAAATGTAAATTTCCTTTCCACAGCAACTAGAATATGAAGATGTGTTTGTATTTTTTTAACGTCAAATAAATCTCTAACTTACTTTACTTCTGTCAATCCTAGAATATTACGCAACCAAAAGAACGCATTACATGTATACGAGTTACCTAACCAGCGAGGAAATGACACAGTGCATCTTTCGGTTCTTCGTTGCTGTCTTTAGCAACGTCATAGATGCTTTATTAGTTGGTTTACCAGGATGAATCATAACTTTGGACTGTATTTTCAAGACTTAGTTAGAGCCGGTATAATAGGGTGAGGGCACCAGTGTTCGGCTAAAATTATTTTGTTTCCAGATTTCTTTATTGGCCTAATACTTACAGTCTTTATTTTCATTCTTTATACCTTTCTCAACTAGAATAAAACACTTCTAACTCAAAATTTTACATGTATTTCATATTAAGAGTGTTTTTACGAAAATAAGCAATATTCAACATGCAGTTGTCGTCCATTCAGAATCAGTTATCAGGCATAGGCCCCTATAGATACCAGTTGTCGGTCACGTGCCAAACGAAAGACAAATATCCATAAAAATACTCTTACAATCAGAAATACTGGATAATTTTCTTTTAGACATATTAGAAATACTTCGTAAAGTGGTTACATTCGTATAAAAAACTAATTGTATCTATTTAAAATTGTAATAAGTCTAAACACATAATGAGCTGTTAAAAATACTGTTAGATTATTAAGAACAATAACGATGATGATGATGGGCGTTCTGCCTAAATGTCAAAAAATTCCGATGAGCAAGGTGAACCGATGGTGGTTCGCCATTGTCTTCCATCTTATGAAAGTTACAACCTAAGAACGGGACCTACAATGTTACTGTCAGAATCATTTCTGTCCCCACCAGGAATCGATTCCGGAACCCCTTGATTGCAAGGTTTTCGGAGCGTTACCACTCATACACAGGTCAAAAGAAGCATTAAATTTAATATTACAACAAAACTAGATATAAACACAATAGGCATCCTGGCCGACAATACGTATTTCATAAATGCTCCTGAATTCTATAAATTCATAATAATAATAATAATACTCGTAGGTATAACTATTCGTAATTTTTATGATATAAAGTCAAAACATGATATTTGAAAAGCTAGAAAAGCAATGTATCTCTCAAAACTATTAAAAGACGACCCTAAATTGTAATTCGCTCTTCTTAATTCTCAGATAAAGTTTCCGGCATCTTCTAAGCAAACCAGCAGATACTTGATATTTTTCTTTCCGATATAAAACGTCGCTTTCGATATCTTGTAAAACTTGCATTTAGATTTCTAATGTTAAAAGATAGCCGCCGTAAGCTAACGCTGGTTAAATTCGCAATTCGCTTTAACAGTAACTTGCATTTACATTAACGCTAACCATGGTAAAATGTTAATACCACGTGTTTCAATTGACTACTCACCCTAATCGCACGCAAAGCAAGAAACGCAAGCTTTCATGAAATTCAGCCCTTAAATGCAAAACACGTAATAGGGGCATTAAAACACGTGTTTCAATTGGCTACTCCCCCGAATCGCAAGCTTTCATGAAAATTAGCCCTTATACTGCGAATTTTTTTGCATTAACTAGTGCTTTTCAAAATGTTTGCCTCTACTGACATCTGTAGCGCAATTAAATTGTTACGAGATCCCCTTATAAATCTCAATACGGAACTGTATTTCATCGGTTGTTCATGGTTCCGAAATGATTTAGTAATTAATTAGTTTGTATTTAACTAATAAATAAGGATCGTTGTCAAGTAAATTATTTATAAATATAATTTACTAAAGTTTTTTCTCTATATTTTGACAGTTAATAAAAACATGCAACGGAGTAAAAATATTAATCAGTGCCAATTAAAAAGTATTAAGCATTTAACACAGTGTACTTCTTGAAAACAGAAATCATATTTTGAAGAAGGACATTTGTATTCCTTTTCAGATTTAACACAGATATTTAAAACGCAGTTTTAAGATGAGAAAGTAAATGTTATAAAATTGACAAAGGCATATCTAGTTTTTGTGCGTACGTTGAACGCAATCATTCAGAAATCCTAAATTCAATAAAATGTAATACCAATCTTCATTTAAAAAAAAAATAAAAAATAAAATAAGACCCGAATTGCAAACATCCCAAGTCCACTTTTTTCTTATTTCCAATTTTTCTGTTCGTCGGTATCTATGTTCCAATAGTTATCCACTTGCATAAATATTACATCCTAATCCCACCACAGACACCCTTTTTAATACAAAATAATTTCAGTTTACAGAGTAACATAGCAACGCCTTGGAATGTTCTTCGTTCCTCCTCAGAAAAATACTCCGATAGACTTGGGATATTTTGCAATTCAGGTTTTCAATTAGACTTAGACCTACTTCTAACATAGTTATGTAATAATCCTTGCTTGGATGAAATGAATAATATATATATATAATATTAATCATTTCATTAAAGCAATAATTATTACATAACTGTGTTAGAAATAGGTCTAAGTCTAGACCTGAATTGCAATATATATATATGAGCTCCTGCGTATCCTAGTCGGTAGTGCGCTCGACTTCAGTGCGAGCGGTCCCGGATTCGATTCCCGGTGGGAGCTCAAAAAATTCTGTGTTGACCCAGCGTCGTGAGGACAATTGTTGAGCTGCTGTGAATAAAATACAGTGGCGATCACAGTGAGAGCTCTCCTCTCCCAACCCGTCTGGTCAGCGTGGGAGCAGTACACCAACTCCTCGCTTCGGGGAGAGGCCTCATCCACTAGTGGATTGAATATGGCTGTGATTTATATATATATGGCCGGGAAACCGGGACTGTCGCTCCAAAAGGCTTCTGCCACCAACTGGGAGAAGGGACAGGCCTTAATCCAGCAGTGGATAGAAAATGGTTAAATATTATATATATCAGCAGACCGAGATATGTGGAAAGAAAAGGGGGAGGCCTTCATCCAGCAGTGGATAGAAAATGGCTGAATATGATGATGATGATGATATATATATATATATATTAATGTGCAGTAGACATAGTATTTAGGGCTGATTTTCATGTAAGCTTGCCTTTGCTTTGCATGCGATTTAGGTGGGCGATTAGCCAATTGAAACATATGTTTTATTGCGTGTTATATTGTAAGGTAAGTGTAACACCTGTGTCAGTTGGCTATTCACCCAAATTGCAAGTAACGCAAGCTTTCATGGAAATGAGCCCTATGATTTTTTCAATTGGCTTCTCACCCAAATCGCAAGCTTTTATGAAAATCAGCCCTTGTATCGCTTCTGAAAATGTATTACATTTCAGTTCCTTCAGTTCATCAAATAGTAAAACTTCATTTACACATGCAGCATATAAGGCTGATTGTAAACTCGGAAATGTATGAAAATCATCCGTTGCTAAAATAGTAACCTATAGACATTTTATTGTTCAAAAAGCCGCTCACCTTTTCGGTACCGTACAAACTGAAATGTTGATATCGTTACCTTAATGCTATTTGTTCTAGGTGTTCAAATATGCCAAAGTGATATATAAGTTGTCTGAGAAAATCAGGACTTGTCAAATTTGTTATCGTTATTCCGTAGATTCAAATCGGTACAGCATTAAATTCTGCCTGACGCCCAGTTGCACTATATGCAAGCTCAAAAATCTTTAAATCTACATTAATATGTTTTTAACAAATCCTACATAAGAATTGCTCTATTTCTGCTCCACTATCAGATAAAAACAAAACTTCTATAATTATGCAGTGCTTTCATATGAAGAAGGTAAAAACTTTTATGTGAAATAGTCATGTGAAAGTAGTATCGTTTTCGAGAGTAAAGAAGAAGAGAAAGGAAAAGAAAGTGTCAGATGTTCTGTGGCTAGCAGAAGTCATGAGCAGAAAGCAGAATGTTGCAATGCGTGGGTGAGAAAATTAAAAAAGTACGGTTGTGTTGAAGATATAAGCGGAAATTACAATGTTGATTACGTTGCGCAAGAAAGTGTAATTATCAGTTTCAAATGCTTCGTTAATATTGAGAATTGACACAATGAGCAAAATTTATTTTTCTGTTACTGTCACCTGCCTCTTCCTGCAGATTGATTTTGTGACGTTTTCTTGTATTCATTTACAGAGATTACAATAAGTTGTCGAAAAGGTAAGTATACCTGTGTAAGATATGTACCTGAAGTGCTCAAACAATGTATTGAAACACTGAAGTGCATATTCCACCGTTTGATGCGTTATAGCAAACAGGACCGTAGTGCAAAAGACATTTATTTAAATGGGATTTCAGTAAACATAACACTAGTCTCCGTGACAAGAAACACCAGTTAACAGGCAGATTGGCAGAATTGATGTTTTGTGTTCCATTTGAAGCACTTTGAGTGTAACAAATTCGGCAACTGCTTTAAACGATGCATTCTATTTTAATGGTATCTAGGTATTTGAAGATAATCTCGAATTCAAACTTAAGCGCTTCTTATAGATATTAGAAATAGTACTAACCAATTGTGTTCGTTTTAACTGCGAGTGGATTTATTATTTCATTACTGCGACTTTAAATTAGTATAAATTTTACGTGCAGATAGTGCAACTGGGCGTCAGACAGAATTTAATGTTAGAATGTTAAAACTTGCAACGTTTGTTCATTTCTTCACCATATACCTCGCAACTTAATGCGCTACGACGACAAACCGCGTTTTACCAATTTTCTTCACTATCTGCACTCCGACACTTATACCTTGAAAATAACTCTACGCATCACTTTTCATTGCTTTTTCCACTTAAAATCTTCGCAAACGATCTCTCTTAAGCCGTAGTATTACGCATTTTGGAATTCTAGACACATCAATGATATATGGCTACGTTAAGTTAGAAAAGTCAGGTTAGATAGTTTTTTAAACTTACGCATTTTGAAATTCTACACATTTGACTGACATAGGGTTTAGTTTGGTTACATATGCTTAGGTTAATTGAGGTGAGGTGTGGTTACGTTAGGTTTGATGATGAAGGTTAGGTTAGAAAAGTGAGGTCACATTATTTTTATGTATATAAAGTTACATATAGGTTAGAAAAAACAAGCTTAATATTTCTTAATTTATGTCTTACCTCTTATGGACACGTATTCTCCGCTGTTCGAAAATCACATCACTCAAATTAAGCATCTCGTCGTGCTCGTAGCACGCGCATGTATGAAAAGCCGGCCTAATAAGTGTTTCTGGTGTGTAATGAATGATGATTTGCTGGCCAATTCTTTCTTACTACCTGGCGGCAGTAAAACTTACTGCCAATTGAGAGAAAAGAGTAAATTCTGATCTAAAAGCAGTGTTGCTGACACATATATAACGTGATTTCATATCGTTGGCACCTTTGATGTCAGTTCAACTTTAAGTAATTATTTCTTGAAAACTACTTCACTAAAATTCACTCACCCTACGTAATTTTACTTCTTACATATTCCCAAACGAAAGATCGTTATCCATTCTACCTGTAATTCTTCCATTTTCTGACGCTCAGTTCCACTATCTGTACCAAATTTTACTTTAGGTTCCCCCAAAATGTAAAATTTACAGGAACATTACCTTGGACTATGGCAGCTTCGGTGTTCAGCCCGAACGCATGGTGTGAGAGTTATAGGCGATGTGCAGTGCGTATAATGGCAAAAAATATCTAACCTGACGTTTTCTGACCCGTCTAGTGTGATTCATAGCACGAAGTGACGCTGTTAGTATTCCTCCGCATGCCGCATAATGTCTATATCGTGATCTGCTCCAGTATATATTTAACGAAGTAATGACACCTTTTTGTAACATACTTTGAATTCCTGGCCGTCGCTAAATGTTTCTAGAAGTGCCTGTGTAAATTATTATCAAGAGAATGAATGGTGTAGAGCGTACATACAGCTCAATAAGTGGCGGAAGCTGGGGAACCGAAAATAAAATGTATCCTTGTAGTGTCTTCTTTGAGTTTAAAACGTTGGGTGGCCTTTAAATACTCTTCTAGTACCAGTTTTGAGAAATCACGTTCCTTGAAGCAATAATTTAATATTTTTCCTAATCTGAAACCATTTATGAGGAAGATAACTCAGTATGTAGAACCCATTTTTAAATTAAATTATAACCTAGAAAAGTTTCGAAAGAAGCACACGAAAAGAATTTTCTCAATTCGTAGATAATCTCAAACCAAAATGAAGAATGCTAGAAGTTCAATTGATTTACATTTAAGAACTAAATTAGGCGACGGCACTTCAGAGCCCTAGTCTGTCGACGGTTGTATTACGTTGAAATAAAACGTTACGCCATGTGTGATTTTCGTGACCCCCAGTTCGTTAGTTCTTTATTCAAGTAGATATCCAATTGTTCTCAGTATGTTGGGTCAGAACTGAAATTTTGAGCCTCCACCAGAAATCGAACCCGGGACTGCTCGCACGCCACCGGCTAGACGATCAATCTACATTTTATAGTTAACATGTGTAAAACTACCGCGTTATAAACTAAACCAGATTTTAGATTTAGACATTCAAGCAAGATTACTGTCATTATATATGTTTTATAATGTACCAGTATCAGAATACTTTGAAGCAAAATTCGATGTACAATTTAGGAATTAATAGCTGATTTGCCTGCCCGTTGGTGCGGGGTGAATTAAATATGATTGATTTATTGCGTTCCTTAGACCAATACATTGTACTCATTTGCGCGTATGGTATAGAACATGTCCATAATAAGAATACATAGATAATTAAGTTTCGGAGCAATACTTGGACATAAATATGACATACATTCACTTTCATTATCACCTGTTTTCATTCCCCTTTTAATGGTTAGTCTTGCAGGTACTCATCAATTATATAGTAAGTTTTGTTTGTCAACATTTTCTTAACTTCGCGACAAAATATGTTGATATCCGTAATGTTTTTTTAAAGTTTGTGGCAATTTATTGTATAGGGTTATACCGAAGTAATGCGGTGATCTTTCGAAAATTTCTGTTCTGTGGGACATTTGTCTAAGATTATTTTTCTCTCTTGTGTTGTGTCTATGTATATCCGAGTGTGTAGTGTAGCCATCAGGGTTACTTTTTATCAGCTTTAACACCTCGTATATATACAAACATGGAACTGTTAGCAAGTTGAATTGCTTGAAAAATTTTCTGCAGCTCGCACGAATTGGTGTGTGCGTAATGATTAGAATGACTTTTTTTTTTTTTTTTTAGTCTAAAAACTGTCGATAGCTCACTTGAGGATCCCCAAATGAGAACACATTTTGCCTTCGAATAAAATGTACCATAATATAAGGATATTAATGCTTCTTTATTTAGAACAGTTGAGAGAGAACTTATTATGAAGATATTAGATGATAGTGTACGACATAGATTTGCTATATGAGTTTTCCAATTTAGTTTGTCTTCAACGTGCCTCCATCAACCAGCTTTGTTAGGGGTGTGTTACCTAAGATAGCCGTTGTAAATGGATTGATAGTCATGCCAGATTTGACCACTTGGAGGTAGTGAACCCGTCGAACAACATTGTAGTGTGGATTGCCGCGTGCTTTGCTTTTTATTGTTACCACCGCCATTCAAATTCAGTGGACAATTGGATGGTCGATTATCTCTGAAGATAATAATTTTAGAATCAATGTCATATGACAGCTTCTTAGTCCGGTCCAGTGTCTGGTCATGTGCGAAAAATCATTCCAATTGGTCAGGCACTTTCGCGTGATGATAGGCCTAACGCATACATACTCACTTTCTGTTTTATATATAGCGATTTTCGTGGACTGCTGGAAAACTTTTGTTCAAACGCGACCTCGCATCATGAGAACAACGGGAACGGTTCTAGATCGCTGGCCCGCATATCGTTATACACTACGCGATTAATTAATTATTTATATTTACCTTCGATTTGTGACTAAAGGTTAGATTAGTTCATGTTATAAATAATACAGAAATGGTCTTTTACTAACGCTGATACCTTGAATTCACCCAGGCGGGCCAGTGTTCTAGAACCTTGCCGATCAATGTTGTTAACCCCTCGCATCTGACTTGGAAACTTAATTCAAGTAGCTCCCCAGTTAACATCAGTTGATGGGCCACAACCAGAATCGAGCCTGGGACCGTGTGCACCGAAAGCGAGACTTGTTAATTTACGAGGTCACCCTCTAGCATAACGTCTTCGGAGCCCCGCTGACGGCCATGCAGACAGTGTTTTTTTCGTTTCACCAGGCGAATATTGGAATGATACCTCAACAGAAGCTTTGGCTGCTGCTGTATCCCTTTCCCGAATAAATAATCGCCGAGGGACATCATCCTTTATTTACTTAATGAGTTCATGTCATAGCTGCGTGCTTAGTCCATAAATGAAGTTAAATAAGGTAGATGTAGTATAACGTTACCTTATTTAGTGATCTTAAAAGTATGTCGGAAATCATTGCTCTTTAATACGGCTGAATAAACTATCCTACGTTCAATTCATTGTACTAAACCAACGTACAGTGGTTAAGTCGCGGACTTCGGGACTGTACTACTGCTAGCGAGGCAAACTAGTTTGAGTTGTGCTGTTGGCTATTTTAATTAAGAAGTTTCACCCGATGAGTATTGAGATAGTACCATTTAGATGTTGTAATAGTGTAACCGGCCTCCTGCGTGTTGTGTGAGAAGGCTTCCTGTTGTCTCTAACTTTTGAACCAATTTCTGGATGCTACACTCTCATACGCACGTTGTTCACTCTTTGTGACCTTCATTCCTGACCACTGTCGCTCACCAACTGAAATTCGAGACGTGCTCAGATACACAGCTCTGTTCATATACATCATCTGGTGGTTTCATTCGAAAGTACATTCCATACACTTTTAATCTTAGATTTTCGTGTTGTCTCTTATTCACGAGAGAAAAATAAACTTGCCATGACTTGACTTAGCCCTCGTAGTTTCAGCTAGAAACGATGTTTTTTTGTGACTTAACTTCTGTTGACAAGCCTCTGTTATGATGTTTATTCTTTTCTTTGTTTAGGTAAGCCGATGTGAAAGTTGAGAGTCGACGACGCGGAGAGCATTAGGGCAGCCTAGTCACTGTGTAAATGAAAGCATTGCAATGGAAGTTGGCGTTGTGAAAGTAGCAGAGGATAGGGATTTTGAGCGGTTGAAGAATCTATTAGACAATCATGCAAGTTGGAAACTCGAGTACAACAAGGGACAAACGAAAGTTTGGACCAAATCGACAGAATCCACCAACTTCAAAATGATTAAGGTGAGTCCGTTTTTTATTCATTTAACGTGGCAACTGTTACTGCTACGGCTTCATACTGTGAAGGATGCACCGATTCAATTCCTCCTGAAAAAGTTTCCTTTGCAGAATCTCTTATTTTTAGAGTACCTGTAGCTTGATTGATAGTTTTACATTCGGAGGAACCACTTGTTTTTCCGTTTTAATGTTGTAGTTTCTTCCTTTTTCTTTTTGTTTTTCATTATTATTTAATCAACAGAGCTCATGAGACTATTATAAAATAATATCGCTATTGAAAAGTGAATATTACGGCATAGACAAACTAATAAGAAGACTGGGAACTAACGTAGTAAATACGGTCTCGCTTCTAGTGAACAACAAATGAATTTCTCATAGCGTATTTTAGTACTACTCAATGTTGTTAGAGGCGCTGATTGCTAAAGCGACACTAGTGCCACCTATTGAGCACGATGTATGACGGCAATACTTTGCTGCCATCTAGCGTCAGTGTTACTAACTTCTTCCATCTGTGTTTTCTACTTTTTAAATAGGTTTCATGAACATGGACAAACCAACAAGAAATAGTAAAACACGTTAGAAATGAATAAGCAAATTTTCTGTAGCTAAGGTTACATTGCTTCGCCATCCAAATTGATAGTAAAATATATCGACTGCACCTTGTTTATTAATGTTATTTCCGAATAGGTTTCACGCTAAAATCTATAATTGTGCCTCATTGTAATCACTTCATGGTCCTTATACTTTTAACTTCATGTATTTTCTTTTTCATTTTTTTTTTTTTTTAATTAATAGCACAAAAATCGTGATTACAATAGAACAGCTTTAATGATTTAAAATAAAGATAAATAAACCTAATTATAACTCATCGTAACGTCGAGAGACTACACTACTTTGTACTGTACAAACATAATTGCAGGGTGTCTACCACCCTGGAAAACATGTAATGCTCAGGGAATTTTATGAATCTGGAAAACTCAGGAAAATCTATCATTTATAAGGGAAACTCAGGGAAATTTATGAGGTGAACCTGTCCACAGTTGGTAAGAGCACTACCCCGGCAAAGCGGAAGTCGTGGGTTCGTTTCCCAGTGCTGACCGGATTTTTTAATGTGTTAAAATCCTCTGTTTTAAAGAAATTATCTTTTTTTGATTACTTGTCAAGTACCAATAATGTACAAGATGCTTGAACTGGGTGTTGGTGGGATAAAAAAAATCACATTGCTTATTATTTACATGTTTGACTATACTAAGAACTCACGGAATTTTAAAAAAATATATATATTATGGAAAACCTGGAAAACTAAGGGAATGTCAAGTTACATGAGTAGACACCTGTAAATTTTCACAAAAATGTAAAATGTCACCCGGATCTGCCGTTTTCTGCAACTAGCATAATATATTACTGTAAGCCTTGTTGGTTTGTCTACTTAAGAGTGGGGAAAATTTCCTTTGGGAGGAAAAAGGTCAATATTTTATTTGTCAAACTGCTTGAATTGATAGCCACGCAACACGCTGAAGGATGTCCTTCACGTGCAAATGACCGGCGACAATGCCACGCCCCGCGCGCGGCAAATCCTCAACGCATTGACCTTTTTTATTTTACCAACAAGTTGGATGCAGTATCACTTCAATTAGCTAATTCAATTCATTGAGGATAGCTAAAATACGCATTTCGTTACTCTTTTGTTGAGAAAAAGTGAGGACCGTTTGTTCCCTGAAGTTTCCACCCTAGCTTTAGGGTTAGTGTAAAGCGAATATCTCTTGAACTTAGATAGCAGCACTACGTCCGTATATGTCTAATGTATTTTTATCGTTGCACGAAATTCCAATGCTATTCCTACAAATTCAAGCGTGGAGAGTTCAAACTTTCAGGGAAGAAAGTTCATAACCATTGCAAGAGTTCCATCCGTACCGATTTTTCTTTTCTTTTCTGTTCATTGTTGAAATCGCTTGATTGTTATAGTTATAGATATTCACAAGACAAATGAAGCTCTTTCAACAACATACAATAAATATAAGACAAATAGGGACGGAATGAACTCTCTAGGCTTGAATTTATAAGAGCAGCATTGGAAATTCGTACGACGATAAAAATACATTAGACATATATGGAGGTAGCTCTGCCATCTGTTGTTGTTGGAGATCGTTGGTTTACACTAACCTTAAGGAACTTTTAAGACACTAGGTCATAAGAGGAAATACATAATCAGAAATTCGAAAAGCATCCAATATCATGTTCTTTCCTCTACGCTACTCTACCTGAGCCAAGACTGCCTAAAGGCCATTTCAGTTCAAGATTTCATATTTTGTTTTTACATATAATTTTTTCAAACAAATCACCAACTTTTTGCTTCATAGAGTGTGGGTACGTGCAAATCATAAAGCATAATTCAATTATGTGGCTTCCAAACACTCTTTATACAATGTGAAGAGTTAGTTTGTTGTTTGTAAATAATTTAACTGTTAAAGCTCTCGATTCATATGTTTTAATTTCCCCTTTCTTTTGGAAAAACAAGATGCAACATTAACATTTTGGAGAGTGGTAGTAGAGAACATAATGAGATGATGTAATGTGTTATGCTAAGATACCTCACTGTTCATCTTGTGGCTTCATCATTTAAGGTCGCCGTACTTCTTAGCTAATGCAAATCTTTATAACATTTATGGAGTTCCTTACTTCTTTGCTTTTTACCGCAAAATTCTTATTTTTTTGTTTTTATATAATGTTTAAAAAATCAAGTAAAATAAATAATAAAAGTTGATGAACAGGTTATTCAGTTAATAAAATCTTCGTTATTGTATAAGATTGTAATGTTTACGATCCTTTTTCATGCTTAAATACTTCAGGTACACTCATATTCATAGAACATGGTTGATGCTAAAGATAAATTGTACAATTTAACAATACCGAAACACCATACTCAGGGTTCCCACTCACCTGGAATAGTCAGAGAATCCAGCTTAGCACTAAAAATTCCTGGAAAAGTCCGGGAATTTCACTAAAAATGTCTGAAAACCTGGAAAAGTCAGGGAATTTGATAGCTTATTGTTTGAAGTTCATTTAGCTACAGCAGGCGTTTAATGTTAGATCGCTTTTGATATTAGTTGGAGGCTAATGTTCCAACGAGGATGCAATTTAAGAAACGAATACAGTGAAATATTTTGATGTATCTTTATTTTCCCATGGAATTATGATATATATACAAAATGGGGTACCTGGAAATTTCTGAGTAGTGATCTGGAAAAGTCAGGGAATTTGATCTTGGCAAATGAGTGGGAACCCTGATACTGTACCGATTTAAAATAGGCGATTTTCGTGTTGTACGTCTTACATAGAATTAACACAGTGTTGTCAGAATGTGTGAATTTTGAAATTTTTCTCTTGGTCGTTTTCTATGAATTACAGTGTACAGATATAGTGAAAGAAAAGTGCAGGCAGTACAAATTCATAAGATGAGATCAGACAATATTGTCCAGCGTTAACGGAGTCAACTCTGCTTTTAAATTTGTTCAAAGTTTCACTGTAATATGAATTAAATGAGACCTTAATTAATGGTTGTTAATGAGAACGATTAAGGTTTCTATTTATCTAGGAAACCGGAAAATCAGCTTCCAAGTAAAAAGTCAGGGAATTTCATTAAAAAAGTCAGAACCAGGAAATGTTAGCGAACATTAATTGTGAACTTTGCTTTGCTAAATATAGAAGAACGTTCCTGGAAGGGTGGTTTCCTTAAAGACAGTGGTTCCAAGTTTCCTATCTAAAAACTTATTTTATGATCCTATGGAAGTGGATAAATTATTGACTACAATATTTGCTGTAGGCTATATAGTGTTATGAAAATATGTAGAGGTTCTAACATTTTAACGTGGGATTTTTTTAAAAAAATATCATATTAAAATTACCATTTGAATTTTATTTAAGGCCTTTAGACAACTTTGGCTTAGCCCGAATGGATGATGATTGGAGAATTGCTGGAATGAAGAAAGTGCAAGGAAACGGGAGCACCCAGAGAAAAATCACGCTCACAGTGTTTGTCCACCATAAAGCCCACATGTCACGAGCCGGGATCGAATCGGGGACCCCACGCACCAGAAATGAGCGCTGATGCACTTCGAAGTCTTCTTTCTCGAAGACATAACTGGAAATAAGCAATAAATGAATTAAAAAAACATGCCTGGCAGTGTGAGCATGAAAATATAATGAAACAAGACACATTACATTATAAAGTGCTTTAAAAGTCCTCGTGTAAAATAATTGTAACCCAGTGTGGTAACGAGGGGTGTTTTGTTCCTAACCCATCTATTGCCCATTTCTCAGGGAGTATGTGTAATGGAAAGCGTTCAAATTCTTGAGCTTATGCCTCCAACGTAAAATTTTTACGGTTAAAAAACTCTGCCAAACTTTACTTACCCCACCCCAAACTGAAAATTCTGGCGGATTCCCTGCCATTCTAACGTTGTGCTAACTTTGAGAAAGTCATTGCATTCTTCAAAAGACCTCAGAATTGGCTAGAATTCGTTTTAAGAGGTGTACGTTGATCCCCATAATCGATAATTGAAATAATCCAGTTCTCCTTGTATTCTAGGAAGTTCTCTCTCTCTCTCTCTCTCTCTCTCTATATATATATATATATATATATACAGATGCTTATCAGAATAATGGAAACATCTGTAGTTGGCAACACGTCAGATGTATGGGTTGGCAGTGGTGTCGTGGCGACCGCAGCGCCGGACTGCTGGTGGTGGTGTGTTAGGTCGGTCTCCATACTACGTCAGGGGTCGTGGAACAGGAGTGTGCAGTGGCTGCAGCAGACGGAGGTAGTGTTAAATGGGAGACCTCTCAGGGTTTCAAAGAGGGCAAATTGTTGGTGCGCTGTTATGTGGAGTGAGTGTGACGGCAGTGGCTAGTGTGTTAGGTGTGTCGCCAGGGACAGTGTCGAAGGTGATGACGGCCTACACAACACACGGGAAAACCACATCGGGGAAGCGGAACAGTGGGCGGAAGAAAAGCATCAGTGACAGGGCACGCCGGGTATTAAAGCGCATTGTCACGCGGAACCGTCGTGCCACTGCGGCGCAAGTGACGGAGGAACTCAATCAGCACCTCCCCCAACCTGTTTCGACAATCACAGTCCGCCGCGAATTACATGACATGAACTTACGGGGTCGTGTTGCACGGGCCAAACCTCTCATCAGGGACCAGAACGCTTTAGCACGCCGCAAATGGTGCCGCGACCATGCAACTTGGACCGTTGACGACTGGAAACGTGTGGTATGGTCGGATGAGTCACCATTCACCCTATTCCAAACCACGGGCCGTGTTTATGTGTGGAGAACGCCCAAAGAAGCGTATGATCTGCAGTGTCTCCGCCCAACTGTGAAACATGGCGGCGGCACGGTGATGCTGTGGGCCGCAATATCATGGTTTTCATTGGGTCCTGTGGTCACACTTCGCGGACGCATCACTGCCAACGATTATGTCGCAATTTTAGGAGACCACTTGCATCCTATGGTCCGGATGTTGTTCCCGGACAATGACGCCATATTCCAGGATGATAATGCACCCATTCACACAGCTGGAGTTGTTGCAGCGTGGTTTGAGGAACATCGGGATGAAGTTCAACACCTCCCCTGGCCCGCCCAATCCCCAGATCTCAACATAATTGAACATCTGTGGTCCATCTTGGAAACACGACACCGGCGACGATTTCCACCTCCATCCTCTCTCACAGAACTGGCCGATGCCCTGCACGAGGAATGGTGTAATATTCCACTTGCTACCATTCACGACCTCTATGCCTCCATCCCACGTCGCATCAAGGCTGTTCTGAAGGCGAAAGGTGGCCCGACACCATATTAATCTGGTAAGTTGCACTTTCGTTCAGGTGTTTCCATTATTCTGATAAGCATCTGTATATATATATATGTGTGTGTGTGTTTGTCTGTCTTTTTTTACATATTGCAGTGTAGCATTGAACCGAGAATTTCTTGTAAGACGGGAGAAAGCTTAATTTTATTTGTAATTCCCGTTTTTCTTTCTTTCAGATCAAAACCGTGTTTTTAGATGTAGATCCAGTGGTGATGTATGACGTATTGCATGATCCTGAGTACCGAAAAGTCTGGGATCATCATATGATAGAGTCTCGTGATATTGGATGCCTTAACCCAAACAACGACGTTGGATACTACGCGTGTATGTATTTCTTACATTATTTTCACCTCATTTCAACTTGCCAGCATTTGTAGGATGATAAGCGGTGCTCTCAATAGAAATATTTATCATGATCTTTTGAAACTATTTCAACCGTGAGTTATGTCTACTGTGTCATAAAATCTCTTCATTACCTGTTATTCTTTCACAGTTCCAAGTCTTCCACAGGCTTTGATGCCAATCTCTATTTCTCATGCTTTCCCCCATTCTCTTCACCCACCTTGTCTTGGTCTCCCTTTAGGATTCTTTTAGTTCATTTTGCGAAATAAGGTTTATATATATATATATAGGAATTTTCAAGCGGTAAAAGTCGCATGCAAAATCTTTTTCAATCGGATAAGCCTAGAACAAGCAGACCAGTTTTATCTGGTCCCCACATCAAAAGATGTATCCCAAATAGAAATCGAAAATCTTAAATGGATCAGTTTAAAAAAAAAAGTTAAGAAATGAAGTACACAGTGACTCCTATGGCAGTTGATGTAAACTATTAAATGTGATAAAACTCAAGAATAGACGAGACATAACTGACGGTATAATATTTCACAGAAGTTTAATGGATACATTGACTGTAATGATTTTGTTGCTAATATATGTTTTTATGTACCAAGGCGACTGAAACCTCTATTTTATCCTAAGGGCTCCATAAATTTTCCCCTTTGATTTGTGCGCAGAGGTTGTATAATGATGTCGTTGTGAAGGTTGATGTTGATATTTCGAGTATGTCTCTAAAGCAAATATAAACGGCGCATAATATCTCACTTAGCTGACTACAACAATGAAAGTTCATACAGTGAAATGTATACTGTTTGTATATTTATATGCATATTGTTGGTTTATATGCTCATGTATATTCATTGTTTATATGTTTATGCTCATGTATATTGATTGTGTATACTTTTTGACTATACTGTATGCCTATTGTGTCCATTTCTTTGGAAATTATAATTCTGTAGTGGACAAATAAATAAATAATGAGGAAATCACAAATATGGAGGATTAATGCAGCCTATCATGCTGGAAGTTTGTGAAAGACATTGATATAAACGACACTAATATAAAGATGTTCAAACTACTTGTAGCGAAAAATGTTTCACAGTGTGGAAGCTAATAACATTTAATCTTATTTATCTTAAACACTGTTACTGGATCTGTTTTGTTCTGTCTATAAGATTTCTTTTCAATATTGTTCGTTTCTCGTCTACTCCCTTCTGCATTTCTTCATTAAGTATCTTCCGTGTCCAGCTGATATTTTCCGTTCTCCTCCATTTCAACGTTTCGAGAGGTTTCTAATTTTTCATCGCTTTTTTCTCTCATCCATGTTTTCGTTCCATATAACACAGTATTTCATGTGAAATGTTTTTGGTTCATCAACATCCGTGTCCTGGTTATAACTGAGTGGCCATAGCTCAGTTGGTAGAGCGTTGGCTTTGCTTTCGGAAGGTCCTAGGTTCCATACCAGCGACCGATTATCCTGACTGAAGTTTCTCCTTATTCGCACCAGGAAATTACGGAGAATGGTACCTTAAACTTAGGCCCTGGCCGACTCCTTCCCACATCCTTTCTCTACCCTTTCTCGGCCTGAACCATAGATGCCTCGAAAAGGCCGTAAGTAAATTGAATTTCTGGTTGTGATACTTCAAATAAAATTGTGTAGCACTTTGGTACCAAACTTAAATAATATTTCCAAAACTAAGGTCAGTGTAGATAGGTATGTAAAGAACTAATATCAGTATTACTATTTTATTATGATTGTATTAATTCAAGTATTTTTTATTTTCTTTCTGTTTAAAACAGTGTCCTGCCCCGCCCCACTTCGAAATCGGGACTTCATATTACAGCGATCGTGGTTGGATACTGGAAAGGAGTTATTTATTATTAACCATTCTGTTTTTCATCGAGACTTTCCTCCACGTAAAAACTTCATAAGAGCTACCTCTTTTTTTACAGGTTAGTATATTTGTATTTTCCAGTATGTTCGAAGAATTATACAGGGTGTCCCAGAATTCTTTCCTTGATTACAAACATTCATAAGGCATAAACTATGACACATAGACAAATACTTTTTATCTTGAATTGCATGTAACATATTCAAGTTTTTGTGTACACAATTAATAAATTTCTGCGTGTGATCCTTTCGATGCCCGAAGGATATCCAGGCGATGTTTATGTAGGATGCGGTGCACTGATGTCTTAGGAATCTGCAACTCACGTGAGCCTCTGCGGGCTGACTTCTTGGGACTTCTCACAAAGGCGTCTCTCACTGTCTGAATTGTCTGCGCTCTACGTCCAGACCTGCCTGTTCCAGGGAGATCACTGACGCTTCCTGTTTTCTTAAACTTAGCATACCACATCTTGATGCTTTTAACATCTGGTGTCTCTATGGTATGCCGTCTGGAATTGTCTTTGGACTATTTAACTGTCTCGTGATACCAGAGGACACATTGGGCTTTCTCCTGCTTTGAGTACATGTTTCTGCAAATGGTGTCCGATTCCGCTGTTGTTACGTCACTGGGCCCTGTAAGGATGTAAACAAAAACTTGAATATGTTACATGCAATTCAAGATAAAAAGTATTTGTCTACGTGTCATATTTTATGCCTTATGAATGTTTGTAATCAGGAAAAGAATTCTGGGACACCCTGTATATTTGAAACTAGTCTGATCTTATGAAAGATTGTCACAAAGACGCTAGATTGACTGAGAATAGAAGCAGGTTACTCTGAGAAGTGATAATTTTAAGCTATTTTTCATCATTAAGGAGCAAGTTGTTTGCAGAACCAATGTAAATTTAGTTTACCGTTTGTATACAATCAACGCGTTTCAGCAAAAATATTCGAGTCTTATTTGTACAGATTCAGGACGTTTTTTTCTGTCTCACAGAATGCGATTAAAGACGTGAGTACTTTCGCAAGTTTAACTCTACCACTCTGGAAAACCTGAAATACTCAGGAAATGCTCAAGGAAATTTATGAGGTGGACCTGTCCACAGTTGGCAAGAGCACTGTCTCGGCAAGGCAGAGGTCGTGGGTTCGATTCCCACTGCTTACTGGATCTTTTCAATGTGTTAAAATGCTCTATTTTAAAGAAATTATCTTTTTTTTTTTCACTTGTGAAATACCATTAACGTATAAGATGTTGGACTGGGTGGTGGTGGGATAATAAAAAAAAACATGTCATTGCATATTATTTACATGCTCCATTATACTAAGAACTCAGGGAATTTGTCACAAAATTAGTAGACACAATGTATCTGCTTGAACGTTATGTACCAAAAATGTGACAACAGGAGGGGGGCGGGGAGTTCAAAAGAATTGAATAGCGTAATTCTTATCACATTATGCGTAACACCACTAAAAATGCATGTGGCACCACCCAAAACAATTGAAAGCGAAGACTAAGTTCGACAGTCATTTTGCTTTGAATGGAGTGCGTTCGTCAAATTTCTAACCATCTTGTAACGAACCTCTCATTTTGCTTAATGCTCGTTATTTACAATTGTTATTTTATTAAGAAAACTGCCCCTGAGTTGTATTATATAAATTCGTTCAATTAGGATAACTTCTTTTGAGACATCCTGTGCGTACGGTGGAACTATAAAATTCTATTGAATATCTCGTGTGCACCGTTACACAATAAAATTCTAATTACTAGAACTTAATGTAATATTATATATGAGATGTATTTGAAATTGTGCGAAAGTATGACTTCGTTTGTATGACGTCACAAGCCGAGGATTTCCGAGCGCCGACCGGAGGTATATAAGTCGATGCAGAAGGCTCGGAGCTCAGATTTCCTCGGTCGTCGGGCCGAAATACATCAAGCTCTCTTGCTTGGCGTTTTTTTCTTGGACAATGTCCACTAATTAAACCTATTATCATTCTCAGTCTCTCTGATTCTTGATTGGATTACCTTTTGTATTGCTTTATCGTAATTATTCTTTGAACTTCATTCTCATCACCTACCTACTACCATCCTTGATGATCGCCTCGTCTAAGAAATAAGGCTGGCAGCATTACTGCTGGCTCCAACCCGTCTAAGAAATAAGACAAGAAGGTGTCCTCATTATCACTTTCACCTTATATTCTCTTGTACTAATTTTCTTATTTGCCTTTCAGCATCGCATTTCGGTTCATCCCGCGCCCATAGCCGAGGTATAAGTTAGTACAAGGTATAACATAGGGTACTGTCTTGGGTCCATTGCGCATTAGATTAGTTGATAGATCCTGGCACGTTTCAATATATACACCTGGTTAGTATTTAACTCCGTGTTGGAAACAGTGCCTAGATCACTGAGTATAACGTGTCAATACAGGGTGTCCGGATGAATATCTACAATAAGAAATGTAAATATCTTGATAATTGTCTGGTTTTGTTTTTCTGAAAGAGAAACTCGTCAAGTTTTTCGGATGACAGCTCCACTGCTCTACTGGTTACTGTCGCTGACTACCGATCGTGAGGTCCCGGGTTCGTTTCCCGGTTCTGCCAATAATTTTTTTCCAAAGCGTGAGGGTCTGGAACGGTGCTCACCTAGCATCGTGATGTAATTTGGGAGCTGTTGTTAATAAAAGACAGTGGTGATCACAGTTGAGAGCTTCGGCTCTCCTCTCCCAATACGTCTAGTCAGCGTGGGAGCAGTAAAGCAACTCCTTCCTCCGGGAGAGGCCTGATCCAGTAGTGGATTGAATTTGGCTGTGAATTATTATATATATTTTATCACGTTTTGTCAGGTAGTGAGGACATCCTGGATTAATACAGGTAAGATAGTGATCTTTTTCTCACCACGTGTTAATATTAGTGAACTTAATTCTAGCTTATTTCTTATTGGTTGATACTGGAATACTCATCTTTTTCCATACAATAGTATATATTTATATTATGGCTGTGTTTTAATTTTTCAGGTTTCTTGATTCGACCAAATGGTACAGGCTGTGAATTAGGCTACGTTTCACATTCTGACCCAAAAGGAACGTTACCGCCTTGGTTGGTAAATAAAGTTACGCAAATTTTTGGGCCAAAGGTATGGACTTTATTTATTTATTTACTAATTAATGAATTGACTGGGATACTTTCGAGAGCTTGTAAATACCAGCTACATTGCAATTATGTTTTACATGTTGAATGAAAGTCTTCAAATGATGAGATTACATGTCTCTTCTAACGTTTCGGGAGCATATGCTGCTCCCATGATCACAGAAAAAAAAAATGCCTAGATGTTTGTTGAAAGAAGTGTGAAGGAAGATCAAGGAAACAAGCGAAAAAAGACTGGTACTTAACTTGACTTGAACTTCCTGCTATAAATGTGAAACTGGAGCCAGATACGTGATTGGTGAAGAGGTTAAAACTGACATGATAAAATAACCAAAAGTGGAACACTGCGTCTGCTGGTTGAATTGCTATAACGTGTGAATCAATGTGAACAGATGTGAAGGAAACTGGCAGTGTTAGAAGTGTTATGGGTATATGACAGTGGCTGGAGCAGGGGGAGAGGGCACTTAGGGGCTGGTAGAGTATGTTTTCTAAAATAAGGTGAGCACGCTTTATGTAGACATCCACGGTCTGTGTTAAGAACAGGTTTTTTTTTTTGTTTTTTTTGAAATAATAAAGCAAGCCTCCTTTGCAGAACGGTCTATGTGATTTTTCGCCTTGTATAGGACGTGTGCGGATTTAATACTGTGATTCTCATTGCGTAAATGTTTGGAAAGGCCAGAAACTGGGTTTTCGGAGCGTGCATCTTACCAAGTCAACCAGCTGACGCAGTGTTTCACTTTTGGTTATTTTATCATGTCAGTTTTAACCTCTTCACCAATCACGTATCTGGCTCCAGTTTCACATTTATAGCAGGAAGTTCAAGTCAAGTTAAGTACCAGTCTTTTTTCGCTTGTTTCCTTGATCTTCCTTCACACTTCTTTCAACAAACATCTAGGCATTTTTTTTTTCTGTGATCATGGGAGCAGCATATGCTCCCGAAACGTTAGAAGAGACATGTAATCTCATCATTTGAAGACTTTCATTCAACATGTAAAACATAATTGCAATGTAGCTGGTATTTACAAGCTCTCGAAAGTATCCCAGTCAATTCATTAATTAGTAAATAAATAAATAAAGTCCATACCTTTGGCCCAAAAATTTGCGTAACTTTATTTACCAACCAAGGCGGTAACGTTCCTTTTGGGTCAGAATGTGAAACGTAGCCTAATTCACAGCCTGTACCATTTGGTCGAATCAAGAAACCTGAAAAATTAAAACACAGCCATAATATAAATATATACTATTGTATGGAAAAAGATGAGTATTCCAGTATCAACCAATAAGAAATAAGCTAGAATTAAGTTCACTAATATTAACACGTGGTGAGAAAAAGATCACTATCTTACCTGTATTAATCCAGGATGTCCTCACTACCTGACAAAACGTGATAAAATATATATAATAATTCACAGCCAAATTCAATCCACTACTGGATCAGGCCTCTCCCGGAGGAAGGAGTTGCTTTACTGCTCCCACGCTGACTAGACGTATTGGGAGAGGAGAGCCGAAGCTCTCAACTGTGATCACCACTGTCTTTTATTAACAACAGCTCCCAAATTACATCACGATGCTAGGTGAGCACCGTTCCAGACCCTCACGCTTTGGAAAAAAATTATTGGCAGAACCGGGAAACGAACCCGGGACCTCACGATCGGTAGTCAGCGACAGTAACCAGTAGAGCAGTGGAGCTGTCATCCGAAAAACTTGACGAGTTTCTCTTTCAGAAAAACAAAACCAGACAATTATCAAGATATTTACATTTCTTATTGTAGATATTCATCCGGACACCCTGTATTGACACGTTATACTCAGTGATCTAGGCACTGTTTCCAACACGGAGTTAAATACTAACCAGGTGTATATATTGAAACGTGCCAGGATCTATCAACTAATCTAATGCGCAATGGACCCAAGACAGTACCCTATGTTATACCTTGTACTAACTTATACCTCGGCTATGGGCGCGGGATGAACCGAAATGCGATGCTGAAAGGCAAATAAGAAAATTAGTACAAGAGAATATAAGGTGAAAGTGATAATGAGGACACCTTCTTGTCTTATTTCTTAGACGGGTTGGAGCCAGCAGTAATGCTGCCAGCCTTATTTCTTAGACGAGGCGATCATCAAGGATGGTAGTAGGTAGGTGATGAGAATGAAGTTCAAAGAATAATTACGATAAAGCAATACAAAAGGTAATCCAATCAAGAATCAGAGAGACTGAGAATGATAATAGGTTTAATTAGTGGACATTGTCCAAGAAAAAAACGCCAAGCAAGAGAGCTTGATGTATTTCGGCCCGACGACCGAGGAAATCTGAGCTCCGAGCCTTCTGCATCGACTTATATACCTCCGGTCGGCGCTCGGAAATCCTCGGCTTGTGACGTCATACAAACGAAGTCATACTTTCGCACAATTTCAAATACATCTCATATATAATATTACATTAAGTTCTAGTAATTAGAATTTTATTGTGTAACGGTGCACACGAGATATTCAATAGAATTTTATAGTTCCACCGTACGCACAGGATGTCTCAAAAGAAGTTATCCTAATTGAACGAATTTATATAATACAACTCAGGGGCAGTTTTCTTAATAAAATAACAATTGTAAATAACGAGCATTAAGCAAAATGAGAGGTTCGTTACAAGATGGTTAGAAATTTGACGAACGCACTCCATTCAAAGCAAAATGACTGTCGAACTTAGTCTTCGCTTTCAATTGTTTTGGGTGGTGCCACATGCATTTTTAGTGGTGTTACGCATAATGTGATAAGAATTACGCTATTCAATTCTTTTGAACTCCCCGCCCCCCTCCTGTTGTCACATTTTTGGTACATAACGTTCAAGCAGATACATTGTGTCTACTAATTTTGTGACAAATTCCCTGAGTTCTTAGTATAATGGAGCATGTAAATAATATGCAATGACATGTTTTTTTTTATTATCCCACCACCACCCAGTCCAACATCTTATACGTTAATGGTATTTCACAAGTGAAAAAAAAAAAGATAATTTCTTTAAAATAGAGCATTTTAACACATTGAAAAGATCCAGTAAGCAGTGGGAATCGAACCCACGACCTCTGCCTTGCCGAGACAGTGCTCTTGCCAACTGTGGACAGGTCCACCTCATAAATTTCCTTGAGCATTTCCTGAGTATTTCAGGTTTTCCAGAGTGGTAGAGTTAAACTTGCGAAAGTACTCACGTCTTTAATCGCATTCTGTGAGACAGAAAAAAACGTCCTGAATCTGTACAAATAAGACTCGAATATTTTTGCTGAAACGCGTTGATTGTATACAAACGGTAAACTAAATTTACATTGGTTCTGCAAACAACTTGCTCCTTAATGATGAAAAATAGCTTAAAATTATCACTTCTCAGAGTAACCTGCTTCTATTCTCAGTCAATCTAGCGTCTTTGTGACAATCTTTCATAAGATCAGACTAGTTTCAAATATACAGGGTGTCCCAGAATTCTTTTCCTGATTACAAACATTCATAAGGCATAAAATATGACACGTAGACAAATACTTTTTATCTTGAATTGCATGTAACATATTCAAGTTTTTGTTTACATCCTTACAGGGCCCAGTGACGTAACAACAGCGGAATCGGACACCATTTGCAGAAACATGTACTCAAAGCAGGAGAAAGCCCAATGTGTCCTCTGGTATCACGAGACAGTTAAATAGTCCAAAGACAATTCCAGACGGCATACCATAGAGACACCAGATGTTAAAAGCATCAAGATGTGGTATGCTAAGTTTAAGAAAACAGGAAGCGTCAGTGATCTCCCTGGAACAGGCAGGTCTGGACGTAGAGCGCAGACAATTCAGACAGTGAGAGACGCCTTTGTGAGAAGTCCCAAGAAGTCAGCCCGCAGAGGCTCACGTGAGTTGCAGATTCCTAAGACATCAGTGCACCGCATCCTACATAAACATCGCCTGGATATCCTTCGGGCATCGAAAGGATCACACGCAGAAATTTATTAATTGTGTACACAAAAACTTGAATATGTTACATGCAATTCAAGATAAAAAGTATTTGTCTATGTGTCATAGTTTATGCCTTATGAATGTTTGTAATCAAGGAAAGAATTCTGGGACACCCTGTATAATTCTTCGAACATACTGGAAAATACAAATATACTAACCTGTAAAAAAAGAGGTAGCTCTTATGAAGTTTTTACGTGGAGGAAAGTCTCGATGAAAAACAGAATGGTTAATAATAAATAACTCCTTTCCAGTATCCAACCACGATCGCTGTAATATGAAGTCCCGATTTCGAAGTGGGGCGGGGCAGGACACTGTTTTAAACAGAAAGAAAATAAAAAATACTTGAATTAATACAATCATAATAAAATAGTAATACTGATATTAGTTCTTTACATACCTATCTACACTGACCTTAGTTTTGGAAATATTATTTAAGTTTGGTACCAAAGTGCTACACAATTTTATTTGAAGTATCACAACCAGAAATTCAATTTACTTACGGCCTTTTCGAGGCATCTATGGTTCAGGCCGAGAAAGGGTAGAGAAAGGATGTGGGAAGGAGTCGGCCAGGGCCTAAGTTTAAGGTACCATTCTCCGTAATTTCCTGGTGCGAATAAGGAGAAACTTCAGTCAGGATAATCGGTCGCTGGTATGGAACCTAGGACCTTCCGAAAGCAAAGCCAACGCTCTACCAACTGAGCTATGGCCACTCAGTTATAACCAGGACACGGATGTTGATGAACCAAAAACATTTCACATGAAATACTGTGTTATATGGAACGAAAACATGGATGAGAGAAAAAAGCGATGAAAAATTAGAAACCTCTCGAAACGTTGAAATGGAGGAGAACGGAAAATATCAGCTGGACACGGAAGATACTTAATGAAGAAATGCAGAAGGGAGTAGACGAGAAACGAACAATATTGAAAAGAAATCTTATAGACAGAACAAAACAGATCCAGTAACAGTGTTTAAGATAAATAAGATTAAATGTTATTAGCTTCCACACTGTGAAACATTTTTCGCTACAAGTAGTTTGAACATCTTTATATTAGTGTCGTTTATATCAATGTCTTTCACAAACTTCCAGCATGATAGGCTGCATTAATCCTCCATATTTGTGATTTCCTCATTATTTATTTATTTGTCCACTACAGAATTATAATTTCCAAAGAAATGGACACAATAGGCATACAGTATAGTCAAAAAGTATACACAATCAATATACATGAGCATAAACATATAAACAATGAATATACATGAGCATATAAACCAACAATATGCATATAAATATACAAACAGTATACATTTCACTGTATGAACTTTCATTGTTGTAGTCAGCTAAGTGAGATATTATGCGCCGTTTATATTTGCTTTAGAGACATACTCGAAATATCAACATCAACCTTCACAACGACATCATTATACAACCTCTGCGCACAAATCAAAGGGGAAAATTTATGGAGCCCTTAGGATAAAATAGAGGTTTCAGTCGCCTTGGTACATAAAAACATATATTAGCAACAAAATCATTACAGTCAATGTATCCATTAAACTTCTGTGAAATATTATACCGTCAGTTATGTCTCGTCTATTCTTGAGTTTTATCACATTTAATAGTTTACATCAACTGCCATAGGAGTCACTGTGTACTTCATTTCTTAACTTTTTTTTTTAAACTGATCCATTTAAGATTTTCGATTTCTATTTGGGATACATCTTTTGATGTGGGGACCAGATAAAACTGGTCTGCTTGTTCTAGGCTTATCCGATTGAAAAAGATTTTGCATGCGACTTTTACCGCTTGAAAATTCCTATATATATATATATAAACCTTATTTCGCAAAATGAACTAAAAGAATCCTAAAGGGAGACCAAGACAAGGTGGGTGAAGAGAATGGGGGAAAGCATGAGAAATAGAGATTGGCATCAAAGCCTGTGGAAGACTTGGAACTGTGAAAGAATAACAGGTAATGAAGAGATTTTATGACACAGTAGACATAACTCACGGTTGAAATAGTTTCAAAAGATCATGATAAATATTTCTATTGAGAGCACCGCTTATCATCCTACAAATGCTGGCAAGTTGAAATGAGGTGAAAATAATGTAAGAAATACATACACGCGTAGTATCCAACGTCGTTGTTTGGGTTAAGGCATCCAATATCACGAGACTCTATCATATGATGATCCCAGACTTTTCGGTACTCAGGATCATGCAATACGTCATACATCACCACTGGATCTACATCTAAAAACACGGTTTTGATCTGAAAGAAAGAAAAACGGGAATTACAAATAAAATTAAGCTTTCTCCCGTCTTACAAGAAATTCTCGGTTCAATGCTACACTGCAATATGTAAAAAAAGACAGACAAACACACACACACATATATATATATACAGATGCTTATCAGAATAATGGAAACACCTGAACGAAAGTGCAACTTACCAGATTAATATGGT